>JARQOC010000003.1:161848327-161936024 GCA_033576535.1 Allobates femoralis
ATCCCCTATAAAGATCCAGGCCTGAGGGGAGGAGCCAATTAGTCAGTCAGTGAGACAGAAAGGAAGTCAAGGCGTGACAGTTGAGTCAAGAAGGAGGAAGAGCTGGTTCTGGGACCAAGTCAGGCCCTGAACCAGAAAAGACTTACACCAGAGCTGTGTAGTACCCTAGAAAGGTACGAAGGCAAGTGGAAAGTTAGAAAATTCTAGAAAGAGGGGAACAGAAATAATGCCTTTGCCCCGACACGGAGTCGAACTACTGTTGACCCAGTCATAGCAGAGAAAGCCTGAACAGACAGGAAGATTTAATCCCCCTGGAGCTCAGGAAACCAAGACCCCAAACCTGACCAAACATAGGACTAGGGACCCAAGGAAAAGAGTAGGGATCCCCACAGAAAGATCCTCATCGTCAGTTGTGGAGTATCATCCTGAAAAAGAGAGAGAGAAAGCGGCAGGTTAACTTGAGGCAGAACTTTCCCAAATCACCACACACGCAAATAGAGGAGGCTTCATAACTTTCAAAGGTGGATGTCCCAAACTGTGTCGGCCACCTGGTTACCCTCCTGGACTGTACCTGCTATTGTGTGTGTGCCTATTCACCGGCAGCCGCCTGGAAAACTTACACAGAGACAAGGACTACTACTCCCCTCATCCACCCCACTGCACTGAGGTAAAGATCCACTTGTGGGGAGCTGTACTACCCAAAGCTGCATCACCATCACCTCAGTTGCCGCTGCAGCGTTGGTAACTACATTACCAGGTGCCACAAGTGGCGTCACGTATAATAATCCCCCATCCCAAATATTTTTTTTGACTGTATTCATGTGTGGAATGGAAGACGGATCTCCCTATCAACCAGCAAAAGTCAGGTTTAGAGAAAGCTTAGTGGGGACATCTTCTGGAAGGTTTTTGAAAGGTTTTCTTCCAGAATTCACTTATAATGTACAGTATATTTGATAGTTTATTATAAAAACTTGCGCTACATTATTATTACGGTGAATAAAAATGTAAACAGCAGTTACAGTTTACGTCCCTCTGTACAAATTCCTGGATTTTATCTAGGATTGTAGATCTAGATTGAGATGGCAAATAGTAAAAATAAGGATTTTTGGTAACATATTTGTGTGGCGTACCAACAACAATAGTCAAACACTGTTCATGTTCAATCTCCACTATCCACAAATGTCTAATAAACTGATTCACAGAGATCATTTATTGAGTTCATTGCAACCAGTGAGACCTCCCCTATATAGGCAGTACATCTTAGAAGTTTAAAATAAGAATGGAAGAATATATCATTAAACAAAAACTTTAACAGAACTTTACAAAAAAATAGTCAATTATTGCAACTAGATGTGGGCCCGATGGAGTCACTAAGTATCTCTCCATTTTTATTTATTAAAAAAATATATTTTTTCTGTGTGCTGTCTTTTTTCCCCTTTATTTGAGATTCTTAATGCCTGGGTCCGAATCTCAAGGCTTAATACCAGCTGAAAATACAAAGCTGGTATCAACCCCTTATTACCCAGCGTGCCACCCCCCCACCAGGCTGCTGGAAGAGTCTGGTAAAAAAAACCTGGAAATGGCGCTTTTTATGAATGCACCATTTTGAGGAGTAGCTGCGGGCTGCTATTTTTTAGCTTGGAGGAGCCCTAAAACCATGGGTCCTCACCCCACTGAGAATACCAGCCCTCAGTTGCCTAGTTTTACCTTGGCTGACAATTAAAAATAGGGCAGAGCCCACACATTTTTGTTTGCCAGCCAAGGTAAAATTAGGCAGCTGAGAGTGGCAGCTCGCAGCTGTCCACTTTCACTGGGCTGGACTGAAAAATACTGCAAAGCCCCATTCATTTTTTAAATTAAATATTTATTTAACCACTATGAAGGCAGATTGGCTGTCAAACACTAAATCAGTGTCTGTGATTAGCTGTTGCAATCAGACTGCTTTTCCTGAATCGGGTCAGTAATTATGCTTGGTTGCAATACATATTAGTGTATGGCAACCAACCAGCCATCAGAGTGTGTTAAATAAATGAATAATTAAAAAAAATGTGTGTGGCTTCACAGTATTTTTTCAGTTCAGGGCAGTCAAAGGTGACAGCTATGAGCTGCCACCCTCAGCTGCCTAATTTTACCTTTGCGAACATGTTTGACCAAAATTTGCTCATCACTAATCACCAGGGCAGCCTCACTTCCCAGGGCAGCCTCTCTCCCCACATCAGCTTCACTCAATAAAGCACACGGACTCCCACAGGCAGCCTTCACTCCCCATGACAGCCTTTCTCCCCAGGGCAGCTTCTCTCCCTAGGGCTGCCTCACTCACCAGTAAAGCATCACTCCCCAATGGCAGCCTTCTCCAGCCTGAGGCAGGCGCTAATGGTCGTGGTGCGGGCGATCTGGGTGATCCAGGGCCACTCTTCTGTACAGTCTTCGTTCTACATGCTGCTAAGGATTGGGGTCAGCACTGCTCTCCTACATCTCCTGGAAATAAGAGGCTGTGGGCAGGCAGGGGCACACATCCAGAGATTAGTCACTACAAAATAAGCGGCGGCATCAGTAATTGCGCCTGAGCAAATCCACTGTGGTAGATTCGCACAGGCGCGGTTACTGAATTGTATGCCTCCAAAATGGTGGCGGCATCAGTAACTAAATCAGCAATGTGTTCGGTGGTGATGTTGGGCGGTGTTTGGGATGGGTGTTTGGTGGGGTGTTCGGCATGGTGTGCGGTGGGTTTCCAGCATCACTTTGCTGTGTCATTGGGTGCATTTGTCAGCGGTCCACTGGCAGTACTATGTGTCATTGACCACTATCACCAGAGGTTGCTATATTCACACACATTAGCACACATTGGGGGTGCTAATATGGTGGGGCAGAAGTGACATGCGATATGCAGACAACGGGACGGAAGTAGATGAGCCACTTCAGGATTATGTAAGTATATAATCCTAGTCTTAAAGAAAAAACGGTTGAAGATTTTTCAGGCATGACTTTACTTGACATTGAAAGGATTATCATTTTGCATGTAAGGTAGCTGGTGATGTACCTTATTTAACCCAAGAATGCATAACCTGGGCCTTGGTGAATGTATATATTTCAGGTGTCATGCATTCTAGGATTAAAAAGGATTTCCCACAAAGTTAATTTCAAAGTTGATTTTAATCAATAAGGGTACCTTTACACGCGCTATCTGGAGGGATGGATACAACGGTACTTACTGCACGAGCACGCAAACGGTACAAGGGAAGACCACCTTACACGCCGCCACAATGTGCGCTACGGCTACACATCTACAGTAGATACATCGCCGGTGTCTCAGTAGCAATCTGAGCTCATTTACTCATTTACACACCGCTACAACAGAAAAATGGGCGGACCTGGTGCAGAGGACAGCACATAGCGTGCCCGAATTGGGATACGAAGATGTCCGTACCTGATAGGATGTAAGAAGAACATGATTGCCAGGCACGCAGGAGTGTTTAATACGTGACGCTCGAGCAATTGTGTAGGGAACTGGGCACTCCTTTAATATAGCCCTTGTGGTGCAACAATGTTTCGCAACAGCTATTCTCAATTGATCGATGAAGGGCGGTAACCGGAGCTGGTCACCCAGCTACATAGCATGGATGTAGAAAACCTTGTTCTTCTTTACACCGATACAGTTAAATCGTGATTGTAGCCATTGTTTCGATGCAGTGCTCGAAAAGATGTATTTGCGGCCCTTCTACCGTTTCAATGCCGCTACTACGGGTCTTTATGACGCTACAAGCACATTTAGCTGTGGGGTTGTACATCCTCAGTAGTGGCGTGTAAAGGTACCCTAAGGGTACCTTTACACGCGGCTACATTTCTAGGGTGGCTACAGGTAACTTACTGGTTGCAGTGAAATCATGGAGACAAGGTTTCTATCTTGTTGCTGTGTACAAATGGAATAATCTCTCCATGATTTCACTGCAACCAGTAAGTTACCTGTAGCCACCCTAGAAATGTAGCTGCGTGTAAAGGTACCCCTAGTCTACGAATTCTAAAAATTTCCATAGTTAGATGTGTTTAAAAGAAATGTTCCCGTGCAGAGATAATCTTATATACAGTCACATGAAAAACTTTGGGCACCCCTCTTAATTTTACTCTTTTTTTTTTGTTTAAAATTGTTTTTTTGCAACAGCTATTTCAGTGTGATATATGTAATAACTGATGGACACAGTAATATTTCAGGATTGAAATGAGATTTATTGTAGTAACAAAAAATGTGAAATATGCATTATTTCAAAATTTGACAGGTGCCAAAGTATGGGCACCCTTCTGATTTTCATGATTTGAATACTCCTAACTACTTTTTACTGACTTACTGAAGCACTAAATTGGTTTGGTAACCTCATTGAGCTTTGTACTTATAGCCCGGTGTATCCAATCATGAGAAAAACTATTTCAGGTGTCCACTTGCAAGTTGTTCTCCTAGTTGCATCTTCTCTGAGGAGTGGCATCATGGGCCCCTCAAAACAGCTCTCAAATTATCTGAAAAATAAGATTGTTCAACATAGTTGTTCAGGGGAAGGATACAAAAAGTTGTCTCTGAGATTTAACCTGTCAGTTTCCACTGTGAGGACATAGTAAGGAAATGGAAGACCACAGGGACAGTTCTTGTAAAGGCCAGAAGTGGCAGGCCAACAAAAATATCAGAAAGGCAGAGAAGAAGAATGGTGAGAACAGTCAAGAATAGTGATGAGCGAGTACTAAAATGCTCGGGTGCTCGAAGCTCGGGCCGAGCATCCCGAGATACTGTGTACTCGGCCCGAGTACCGAGCCCAATGTTATCCTATGGGAGACCCGAGTATTTTTATGAAATGACTGCCGGCAGCATGTAGAAACCCAAAAAATGTCACAAAAGTCTCAGAAGAGTGCTGAAATGACATGGCAACACCATGGGGAAGACCCCTGGAAGCATTTCTCACTCATTCTTCACAGCTGTGAACAATCTTGTCCGAGTTTCACGCCAATTTTACGGAGTCACCAGAAAACCTTCCAAAATGACACCAAAATGAATATTTAGGGTGGAAATGTTAAGGGCACATACCCAATAGTGAGATACAGCTGTTGTATGTTACTTTTTGTGATTACATGAAAGATTTTACGTGAAAACATTGTGCGGCACTCCGATGACCCTGAGAAGAGACGTACATGAAGCCCTGTCTTGACATAATGTGCCCATTTTGAGGAACTGGGTCTATTGTAGTATTTTCCTTTGCCAGGGCAGTCCAAAATTGGGAGGTTCACCAATGCCCCAGGATAGAGAAGTGCATGAGGGCCTGTAAACCTGAAATGGGTGTATTGTAGTATAGCCCTTTGGCAGGGCAGCCAAAAATTGGGAGGTTCAACAATGACCCATGCATACAGACATGCATGAGGGCCTGTAAACCTGAAGTGGGTGTATTGTAGTATAGCCCTTTGGCAGGGCAGCCAAAAATTGGGAGGCTCCATATTGTCCCTGGATACAGACGTGCAGGAGGGCCTCAAAACTTTTTCCATTGAAAAGGAGCGGGTCTCCTGTCATTGTAATGCCCATTCTAAAAGAATGGGCGAAAAAATTTACCACTGCGGGTATACCTGAAACAACAGCCTACTATTGTAACGGTCATCATGGTGGCACATGAGGAGAAGGAGGAGCAGTCCAGCGATTAGCCAAAGTCCAGAAGTGTGTACCCATGGGTGAGTGGAGGTACATGGCAAATTCCCAGAACAAAATTTAAAATCAGTTGTCATTTGTTGGTGGTGTGGTGAAGTCTGGCCCAATCCAACCCTTGTTCATCTTGATCAGAGTCAGCCTGTCAGCATTTTCAGTTGACAGGCGGGTGCGTTTATCAGTAATGATTCCACCTGCGGCACTGAAAACACGCTCTGACAAAACGCTAGCGGCAGGGCAGGCCAGGACTTCCAAGGCGTAGAGAGCCAATTCATGCCACGTGTCCAGCTTGGAGACCCAATAATTGTAAGGCACAGAGGAATCTCGCAGTACATTTGTTCCATCTGCAAGGTACTCCTTCAGCATCTGGCCAAACTTAGCATTTCTTGTGGCACTACCCCGCACACTCAGGGGCTGTGATACGTGAGGGGCTGAGAAAACTGTCCCACATCGTAAAGACTGTTCCCCTACCTCTGGCGGATTGGACTTGTGCCCCTCTCGGCCGTACGCCTTGGTTGTCCACCGATTCCTGACCTATGCCGCTAGCGTTTTGTGAGGGGAATGATTTGCCTACTTCCGTGACTATGGTCTTCTGGAACTGCTGCATTTTGGCTGACCTCTCCCCTCAGGAATGAGAGATAAAGTTCTCCTTGTAGCGTGGGTCTAACAGTGTTGCCAACCAGTACTGATTGTCGGCCAAGATGTTCTGACGCAGGGTCACGAGCCAGGCAGCTTTCCATAAAGTCAGCCATGTGCGCCAGACTCTTAACAGCCATCACTTCAGTATCCAGACCAACACGATGACTGAACATGCTATCTCCTCCTCCTCTCCTCATCTCCCCTGTCCTCTGGCCAGCCACGCTGAATCGAGGGTATGACTGGTGTGCATGTCATATCCTCAATTTGGCCAGAGAGTTGCTCCATGTCTTCATCCTCTCCTCCTCTCATAGTCCTCCACTGCACGTTGTGATGAGATGAGGCTGGGCTGTGTGTTATCACCCACACCCACTACTGTTTCTTGCTCCAAGTCATCGCGCTCGGCCTGCAATGCATCCTCTTTGTTTTTCAGCAGAGACCGTTTTAGAAGGCAGAGTAGTGGTATGGTGACGCTAATAATGGCGTCATCGCCGCTCACCATCTTGGTGGAGTCCTCAAAGTTTTGGAGGACCGTACATAGGTCGGACATCCATCTCCACTCCTCAGGTGTTATGTGTGGAGTTTGACCCATTTCCCGACGGCTTAGGTGATGCAGGTAGTTCACAACTGCCCTCTTCTGCTCACATATCCTGACCAACATGTGCAGAGTTGAATTCCAACACGTGGGGACATCACACACCAGTCTGTGGGCCGGAAGATGCAAACGGCGCTGAAAGCCGGCAAGGCCGGCTGAAGCAGCAGGTGACTTGCGAAAATGTGCAGACAGACGGCGAACTTTTACCAGCAGTTCAGACAGCTCTGGGTATGACTTTAGAAACCTCTGAACCACCAGGTTGAGCACATGGGCCACGCATGGAACATGAGTCAGCTGGCCTCGCCTCAAAGCTGCCACCAGGTTCCGGCCATTGTCACACACGACCTTTCCTGGCTTTAGGTTCAGAGGTGTGAGCCAGTGATCTGCCTGCTGTTTCAGAGCTGTCCACACCTCTTCTGCATTGTGGGGTTTGTCACCTATGCAGACTAGCTTCAGCATAGCCTGTTGCCGCTTCACAGAGGCAGTGCTGCAGTGCTTCCAGCTTGGGACTGGTGTGGAGGGTACAGTGGATGAGGATGCACAGGAGGAGGAGGCTGAGGAGCATGACATTCCGGAGCTGTAGAGTGTCGGTGAAACCCTGACAGAGGTAGGGCCTGCTATCCTTGGTGTGGGAAGGACGTGTTCCGTCCCTCGCTCAGACTGGGTCCCAGCCTCCACAATATTAACCCAGTGTGCCGTCAAGGAGATGTAGCGGCCTTGCCCACAAGCACTTGTCCACGTGTCTGTGGTTAGGTGGACTTTGGCTGAAACAGCGTTGTTCAGGGCACGTGTGATGCTGTTGGACATGTGGTTATGCAATGTGGGGACGGCACATCTGCAGAAATAGTGGCGGCTGGGGACCGAGTAACGTGGGACAGCAGCCGCCATCAGGTCGCGGAATGCTTCCGTCTCCACCAGCCGGAAAGGCAACATTTCTAGCGCTATGAGTCGCGAAATGTGAGAATTCAGCACTGTGGCATGTGGGGCGTTGGCAGCGTATTTGCGCCTGCGTTCAAATGTTTGCTGAATGGATAATTGAACGCTGCGCTGGGACAAGGACGTGCTTGATGGTGGTGTTATTTGTGCGTGGGCAACTTCAGGTGCAGGGCCGGAGGCTTGTTCGCGGCCAGCATGGACAGGGGATTGGCTCGCACGCACAACACGCGAAGACGTAGCAGTGACATCAGCAAGCACCGCTCCTCGACTCTGTTGCACTTCCCACAAAGTTGGGTGCTTGGCTGACATGTGCCTGATCATGCTGGTGGTGGTCAGGCTGCTAGTTTTCGTACCCCTGCTGATACTGGCATGGCAGGTGTTGCAAATGGCCTTTTTAGAGTCATCTGGAGCCAACTTAAAAAACTCCCAGACTCGGGAAGACCTAACATTTGCACAGGCACCTTGAGTCGTGTTGTTGTTCCAGGGAACGGTTGCCTGCCTTCTGCCTGCGGACACGACCCTGCTTCGTACTGCCTGTTGGGATGCTACGCCTCCCTCCCCCTGTGCACTGCTGGCCTCGCTCTGCATATCCTCCTGCCATGTTGGGTCAGCTACTGGATCATCCACCACGTCGTCTTCCTCGTCCGCACGCTGATCCTCCTCCTGACTTCCTGGCAATTGTGTCTCATCATCGTCCACCCCTTGTTGAGACACGTTGCCAACGTTCCGTTTGTGAGAAAGTGGCTGCTCAAATATTTGGGCATCTGTACATACCATCTCCTCATCACCCACTTCAACAGGAGCTGGCGAGAGGCCAGATTCTGCGAATGGATACGTGAACAGCTCTTCCGAGTGTCCTAGTGTGGGATCAGTAATGTCCGTGGACGTGTACTCGGCCTGGTGGTAGGAAGGAGGATCAGGTTGGGAAATGTGCGGTGCAGTATCACGGCTACTGACACTTGACCGTGTGGAAGACAGGGTGTTTGTGGAGGTGCCCATCTGACTTGAAGCATTATCCGCTATCCAAGTAACAACCTGTTGACACTGGTCTTGGTTCAAGAGCGGTGTACTGCTGAGGGCCCCAAGAATTTGGGACATGACGTGCGAGGGAGGAGATGTGCCCCTTTGTTGTTGCGAAATTAGTGTTTGCACACGACCTCGGTCTCTGCCTGCACCACCATCACGTCCACTTCCTTGTTCCTTGCCAACGCCCTTGCCAACGCCCTTGCGCATTTTGCCTGTATACAGCGACAACTGTCTGGTGACTGTTGAGGTCACAGGAGATTAGGATTTTAGTCCCTAACCTGTATCAAGGTAGTAAGTACACCAGTCTGGTGACTGTAATCGTCACAGGAGAGTAGGATTTTAGTCCCTAACCTGTATTAAGGTAGTAAGTACACCAGTCTGGTGACTGTAATAGTCACAGGAGAGTAGGATTTTAGTCCCTAACCTGTATCAAGGTAGTAAGTACACCAGTCTGGTGACTGTAATGGTCACAGGAGAGTAGGATTTTAGTCCCCAACCTGTATTAAGGTAGTAAGTACACCTGTCTGGTGACTGTAATGGTCACAGGAGATTTGGATTTTAGTCCCTAACCTGTATTAAGGTAGTAAGTACACCTGTCTGGTGACTGTAATGGTCACAGGAGATTTGGATTTTAGTCCCTAACCTGGATCAAGGTAGTAAGTTCAACAGTCTGGTGACTGTTATGGTCACAGAAAAGCTTGGATTCCGATCTGTATCACCCTGCATATATCATTCTAGATTAGTCCTGAGAAGGACTGTTGTGGTCAGCAGCAGCAGTTTGCAGCCCTGCTCCGGATCTACCTATGAGGGCCAAATCTGTCCCTAAGCAGCAGCAGACACTCTCCCTACACTCACTGTCTGGATGCCTGTGTGCAGAGCACAGCGCGGCCGGGTCTTATAAAGGCTCGGTCACGCTGTGCAGGCCGGCCAATCACTGCAATGCCACAACTAACAGGGCTGTGGCATTGCAGTGGTCTGCCAGCCAATCCCTGCATGTGGGCTGGCTCTCAAAAGAGCGCCAACATGCAGAGATGACGACCACGAGCACAGCACGAGTATCGCGAGATTACTCGGTGCTCGCCGAGTAGCCCGAGTACAGTGATACTCGTGCGAGTACCGAGTAGTGGCGAGCATGCTCGCTCATCACTAAGATCACCCATAAGCCTTCATTTTTCCAAACTAAATAATCCCAAGTTTAATAACCTGTCTTGGTTATTAAACTTGTCGGGTCAAGATTTGGCTGTCAGATCCCCAAACCAAGACAGGGTACCCTGGGGTCCACAAGGAATGGTACGTTTCCATGTCTTCACTGTGCACAATGCACAAATGTCACAAGGGGAGAATCATTTACCCATCCCAGGTCTGGTAAAAGATACAACATAGACGGTTTTTACACATGTGATTCCTCATTTGTGATCTATCTAATAAAGTGTCCATGTGGTCTCGGCTATGTTGGGGAGACCACCCAGCATATCCGGGACCGCATAAGTAAACATAAATCCACCATTCGTCGGAAAAACACTCTGTTGCCGGTACCAGCCCATTTCATAGAACATGGCCATTCTGTTAGTCAACTCAAATTCCAGGTGATTGAGCAGGTCCCCCCATCGAGACGAGGGGGTAACCATATTCACAGGCTAATGGAGAGAGAATCCTATTGGATTTATCACCTCAACACCTTATCACCCTATGTTTAAACTGAGAATTTGAATTATACTATTAATTCCCCCTCCACGACTATGAACTGGGTTAAGGGAGAACTCCGACTCAGGGTATTGATGGAATTGATTTTTGGTTAATGGTGTCATATCACCAGTGCCCTCGGGGAGTCGTCTAACACACATTGTGTGACGACTCTCCTACTAAGGCCATTTAATCTAATATTGTATATAAATATCAAATATACTTTCTATTTCAATAATTTAGTTTTCTCTTTACAGAAAGGAAGCTGAGAAACTTTCCAGATCACCACTGCATGGAATCACATAAGCATTTCTCCTGCACCGATCGTTCACAACTATTTGAGACTGTTTATTTGCACTGTTTACATCCTTATCATGCATTTCCGGTCATGTGACCAGCTACAGCAGTCACTAGGGACGCTTCTGTGGTGTTTTACACTCATTTCTATGGCACTTCCTGTCCTCCCGGCCTGAGCATGCTCACTGCGAACATCAGGACACTAATGACCTTCCCAAGATGGCGCCGCCGGTGATGTACTTCCGGTTTCGGCTCTGTGCTCATTTACACACCACTATAAGAAGCATCCACACACTACACACAGTGCTCCTGCCACCAGCCCTCCAGGATGACTGCATGATGCACAAAACTTCAACACAAGGTACAGCTCGAACCTCTGCCACTCTGTTACTCTGTTACTTTGCTATTATGCTGCATTCTCTCTGCTGCAGTGTTAACTCCTTGAACCTTCACCCTTGACTCCCTTCCTTTCAAGGACAGGAGCCATAAACTACCTTTCTGCTAACCATGTGGTATGTACCTGTTAATATGGCCTAATAAGCCCACTCCATAGAAATAGCTCACTAATATGCTCTCCCCACATAGATGGACCTTGATGTATGGACCCCCATACGCTCAGCCAGACCACGTCTGTGTATCCACTAATTTGGATCTCAGACTGCATTCCCTATCAAACAGAGGTATCTATAGTCCTCAAATGAAAACATTCCCCTATTTATACTCAGGCTTAACTGAATAACATTTTCAACTCCATAGGCCTCCAAGGACAGCATACACCTATCTAACTGAGCTAAAAAGTGGAGTAACACTCCCACTACTGCATATAAGTTACTTTCCCTAAACCTCCATTACCACTACTATTTATAGATAGAAACTCTGCTGGTTTATCTACTTTTATTCCGTTTCCCACGTTCTCTCTCCCCTTTTTTTCTACTCTTTCTACTCTATCCTTTACCCTACTACCCACCCACGTTCCTAAAATCACTGACCACCACATCACAATCACCCCACACCAGCCTCACCGCCACAATTTTTCTAGATCTGATACAACTACATCTTATCACCACTCAATACATCACATCTTTGGAAGTCCTCGCATCCCACCACCGAACACTAGTCACTATAGAGCAACACTAAAGATAAACACCACTAATTGTGTCTGATACCTGTTTTTTATTTCTATTGTATATATTGTACAGAATCACTTGATGAAGGCTCTTGCATGAGCCGAAAGGTTTGATGATTGATGAACTTTCACAAACTCCACAAATAAAAAACACCAAAAGGATCAACCCTCTCTTGCTTTTTTAAGTAGAGTGCCAGGTTAAGCTTTGTATATAGTTATTCCTCCTTCCCTGGGCACCTACGCTTGCGGTTGAGCCAGACTTGTCCTATATATTACATGCCTATATCTGTGTCTCTTCCTCCTTTTACTCGTCCATCTCTTTTCTTTTCGTATTTTTATATGTACTTGTCACTTTTCCATGTGTTTGTTGTATCTTCTGAGTAGTGTTTTCTATGTGTTTGTATGTGTTTGCCTGCCATTGTTTTCAATGGAGTTCGACGGTGTTCGACGAACACCCCCCCAATTCGACGAATCAAATCGAATTCGAACACTAGCCTGGTGGCTCATCTCTATTGATATACTCCTTTGCTTCCTCTCCAGCCCAGGATATCTGGTATGATCACACCATGTCCCTGTGCAATTAAACATGGCCATTACAAAATACAGAGCAGGAGAACATATATAAGATTATCTCAGCGTATGAACATGTTTACAGATTCAAATGTGAATTTATTATTCCAAGATCTATTGGTGAAAATGACCTTTAAAGTTAACTTTATATGTGGGAATACCCATTTAACAGAGAGCCTTTTTGGATTCTAATGATTGACATTTGTCTCCCTAAAGATTTAAATTATAGAACAGATTTAATTTTAAATTATTGATTATATATAACATGTTTTTAAAATGTTGTATACAGTATTTAACTTTTCACATCTGCATTTTGACTGCGTTTGGCTGCATTTGCCTTTCAATGCGTTTTTACCACTAAAAACGCATCCATACGCAACCAATAACGCACCCATAGGGCGCAATGCAAAACACATGTCATTTTGCAGAAATGCAAAATGTATGCGTTTTTGCAAACGCAGCCCTTAAAGCAGCATGCAGCGTTTTGGACTGCATTTGCAAATACGCATGCATTTTGCGTTTCTGCAAAATGACATGCGTTTTGCATTGCATTTGCAATGAGTTTTGCATTGATTTTTTATTGCATTTGAATCCGTTTTTAGCAGTAAAAACACATAGAAACGCAAACGCAGCCACACCCAGCCCAGCCTTAGATGTGAACTGGGCCATAGTATTTCAGCTATGTTAAGGAAAATGTGTATAGTTAAATAAATTACCCCCTGAATTGTTTTCCATAAGAGTCCAACCTTGGCATCACTATACAGGTTCTTAACTTTCTTATCTTTAAAATGCCAAACAATTTGGGAACAGTGCCAATCGAAGGGGAACTTAGTATATATTAGCCACAATACCTATAAGCTAAAATGACAAATTTACTTTTTTATTAGATTATGGTATTGCTTAGATATAGTATTATCTTATAAAGAATTGAGTAAAACCCTCTGGAAGCTTTCTTGGCTTCAAAAGTAGAATTAATTTTCATAATTGTGGCTGATGGGTTTCAAATGAGACTGGAACTTCCAGCTTTGTAAAGAGGAAAAGTCTGTAAATTTGTATTTTGGATACATTATATGCATTATATGCATACAATATACAGTACTATATGCACAGCATATATAATATATATATACAGTGTATAATATTAGTAAAATATACACAAACACTTAATCATTTTTATAAATTATTGCTGTATTTTATGTAATGTGTTTTTTGTGAACAAGGTGTAGTACTTATAAAAGTGGTTTGTGTTCTCATATGATCACTAAACAATATGCTGCAATAAGGAAAACTTTAACATTCAAACTAACACAAATAAAGAACAATGTTTGATTGAAAAATTATTATATTTAAGGTATAGACTTATGTAATGTTTCTCAGAAGTTACAGATGTATACATTGAGATGAGGTAAAAAATGTTTATACCATGTTAGCTAGTAGATAGAAAAATCTTAGAATCTGAGAGTCCTCAGTGGTTGATACCTTTTAATGGCTAACTGAAAAGATGGTAAGTGAAGCCAGCTTTCGGGACACTTCTTACATGAACTGTCTTGCATGGATTATAGCTTTCCCACTGAGGAATGTCCAGGTCTCCACAGACCACTAATCATTGTATTATTGTTCCATCTGTTCCTCTTATCTTGGAATGTTGATTTTACCTCCCCAGCTCCTCTCACCCTCCCTAGCCTGACTCTGCTTTACGTCACCTGTCATATTTACTCCATCATAAATCTCACCCTGCTTATGTATATATGTGTGTGTCTTCAGAATTTGTGTCATTAACAGCCTGATGAAGGGACCTTAGTGTCCCGAAAGTTTGCTTCACTTGCCATCTTTTCAGTTAGCCATTAAAAGGTATCAACCACTGAGGACTCTCAGATCATAATGTTTTTCTACATTGAGATGGGGATGAAGCAGTGAACCTGCTACAAATGTTTGCAGTTTGCAACTTCCATTTAACATAAAATAATATGGTGATTGTGATGTTATAGTTTAGGTCAATGAAATTGGAACATAAATAGAGATGAAGTTCAGGTTTGACTCTGTTTGCCGATGGGGCATATGTTTGCTGAACTTCTGAACCCCAGTCAAATCAAAGGGAGGCAAAATCAAGGGCCTAGAAAACACCTTCAAAGAGGTCCAAAAGATGCCAAACACAGCTCAAACTATTTTACAGTGGAGCAATGCTGTTTTGCTGTGGTCTGCAGGCTGTAGCTGTCTGATATACTCTAATTGGGCACCCACGCCTTTTTTTATTAATTATTTATTTTTAGCTTAATACAAGGCTGATGGGCACCCACGCCTTTTTTTATTAATTATTTATTTTTAGCTTAATACAAGGCTGATACACCCTTTAATGCAACATGAATGCACTAAAGTGTGCAATTTTACAATATGTTGGGGGTTGGGATATTATATATCTGTTTGATATCCATCTATCTCTAAATGTATATTTGACATCTATAAATCTATCTATACTAGCTATCTAT
The DNA here is from genome assembly GCA_033576535.1 of Allobates femoralis. Lineage (NCBI taxonomy): Eukaryota > Metazoa > Chordata > Amphibia > Anura > Aromobatidae > Allobates > Allobates femoralis. Next base: position 161,863,357 of record JARQOC010000003.1, read on the forward strand.
CTAAACAGAAAAAAAACTGCACAGCACTCAAGATATAGTGTGAACTGGTGCAAGCTGCGATGCTGGAACAAACAACCAGAAAAAAATTCACTGCAGCACTCAGTTACTACCAGAAATGTACACATGCTAATAAACAGTTTATATATGAGGAAAAAATTTAAAAACTTAAGTTTTTTTCAAAAAACTCAATATTCTTATCTTTTTATTTACTGGGGTTCTTGGTACATATATTGGCCAATATCTGTTTGCTCATCAACCACTCCACAGTGACCCCAGATCTGATGAGTTCTACGCTGACATCCCTGTCCTCCTTGTCCTCCCTATCCCACTTCTAAGTGGGAGGATACCATCTCATCATGAGGGTGCTAAGTGTAGCTGTGGAGCCAGCAACTCCACATATTAAGCATAAACAGAAAAAAGCTGCACAGCACTCACAGTATAGTGTCTAATATGTGGAATTGCTGGCTCCACAGCTACACTTAGCACCCTCATCGCCCCCAGGTGGTCTGAGGTTGAGATGGTGTCCACCCACTTATAAGTGGGATAGGGAGGACAAGGAGGACAGGGATGTCAGCGCAGGACTCATCAGAGAGCTTTTAATTGTTTAAAAAATGTTTTAATTATTTATTTATTGTATATATTTTTTATTTATTTAATTATTTGTTTGCAGTGCAAGCGATTATTTTGCAGAGGGTCAGCAGCATGCGAAACCATCTCATCTACACTTATCTGATAGCAATTCAGATAAAAATACAGTATGTCCATTAAAAACTTAACTGTGCCTCGTTCATCTGCACAAACAATTATACGCAAGTAAAAACAAGATGGCATTGTTCAGTGATCATATTGCTCAGGAAGAAGATAGGTTCTGTGTCCCAGAGATTAACGTGCTTTCGTCCGACATGTGCATATCAACCCAAGAACAAAATCAAAAGACCTTGTGAAAATGATAGTGGAAGCTGGTAAGATTGTTTCATTATCCACAGTGAAACGAGTACTGTTTCGACATGGGCTGAAAGGTTACTCTGTGATCATAATTATGGTAATCCTAATTGACCTAGAATGTTAACAATTTATTCTGATCTCATGTCAGATAGTGAGAAAAACATGCAAATGTGTCTTTTGATGTAGTGAATTTAAACTTATGCTTTCAACTGTAAGAGTCATAAGGATCAGCAGACTCCATTAAAATGAGGTACAGGCCATCAAGATAATAGGGAGAAATCCATTATGGTCTTTGAGGTGTAGCCCGGAGGCTGCTATCCCAGTAATTCAGCAGGGGGAAGCGCAACTGGCACTAAGCTTGGGAAGAAGAAAAATAAAATTAACAAAATAATAGGTTTTGCTCTTCTGAGAAATCCAAACAGTCCTTATCTGGCCAACAGGGTAACTCCAGAAAGAGTCAACGACCCCAAAACAGGCCTCACAGTCCTATTTAATCAGAGTAAAAAAATTGGAGCAGCATTTTGAATGCTATCTGGGATGAAGGTTGCCATTTCACAATGTTTCCACTGCAGGGAATTGCAGGGGCTACTCATCAAAGGGAATTCTCCCACACCACCTGCCTGACAGCACACCCCATCATGGCCACCGCTGCAGAAGAGGATTGAGGAAGTAGGGGATAGCCACCCCCTCTCAGAGACATGGAAGAACTTGTGCAACCCCGATAGACCATTCAGGATCTCTGATCTTTGTAGGTTTCTATGCAGCTGGCTGGCTAACCAGATCAGGCCTAGTCAGCAGCCAATACTCAATTTTCTCCATGTTGGCCTCCTACTGCCAGTCTTTGAATTTGTCTATGGTGGCAACCTGACTTACACCTACCGCAAACATCCCTTTGCTGCCCTTCACCTTCATGAAAGAGACAACCCCCTCAATATGCATGGGGCGGATTCGTAAACGCAGATGGTCGTGCAGCAGGGTGGACCAGTTCATGTAGCACCTTTCATCAGTCCCATCTTCTGGAAGGGACCAAAACCCCCTCTTCTGAAGAATGTCATGACTTGATCCCCTGGGTGCTTTGCTCCTCAAAGGCATTAACCTTTGGCCCCTGCAACCACTCATAGATGATGGCATTTGTGAGCCTAATTTCTTCCAGAAATGAGATGGGCCGGGGTAGTTTATGTCTATTATTATACTTTCTGGGAGGTGGTAGGGGTCCCCACATGACATTCTTACAGTCAAAGGCCTCTGGCAGGGGTGTTACATAAGGCAGGGAAATAGGGGCTTCTGCCACTACTGCCTTCTCCTTGTCCTCCTCCTGGATTTGCCAATCCACTGGCTGCAGGTATAATAATTCCAGGCATGCTGCAGGATCCTGACTCTGACCTGTGGTGATCCCGGCCAACATATGGAACAGCTGACCTCCTGACTCTGAGCTGCATTCCGCTGGGACCTCTTCAGGCATGCAAGAATAGCATTGGATTCTGACCTTGCTGCATATCAGGCCCAAAGCAGGCAGTGTGGTCGTACTCAAGCTCACATACCGTGTTTCCCCGAAAATAGGGCGCCCCCCGAAAGTAAGGCATGCTTGGAGGGGGGCGCTCTACCTCCTAATATAAGGCACTCCCGATTATAAGGCGTACCTGCAGTGCACTGTGGTGGCCCCCGCTCTCCGGTGTCCGTGCTCTCCCCACTCTCTGGTGACCCCCCGCTCTCCGGTGGAACCCCACTCTCCGGCGGCCCCCGCTTTCCTGATTCTCGCTGTAGCTGCTGATCTCCGCCCAGGTCAGGAGCCCTGCGCCAATTACAGTGCAGGAACCGTAAGCCAATCACAGCCCAGGAACCGCAAGCCAATCCACGGCCAACTGACGTCATGCATGGCCTCTGATTGGCTCACGGTTCCTGCGCTGTAATTGGCGCAGGGCTCCTGACCTGGCGGAGATCTGCAGCTATAGGGGGAATCCGGAGTGCGGAGGCCACCGTGGAGTGGGAACAGCGCGGACACCGGAGGCGGGGCCACCGGAGAAGCGGGGAGACACTGGTAAAAAATCGGTTTGTGTGTATGGGTATGTGTCACGGGTGGCACGGATGACAGGGTGGAGGCCACGCGCAGACGATCCCAGCGTGTGGCCCACCAGCCATAATGGTGGAGGATGGTCCGTCTCTTTCAGGGGCATTTACCTTCTGTGTAGATGGAGAGAGGGTGTGATGGGATCTCGCTGTTATGGGGGGACGGCTGTGGAGGTCTTGTGCTCGGTCTGGTTTTATCCACCAATATTGTAGGTCACTAGGACCCAGCAGATTCCTTCCACTTTTATAAGGAGGTTCATTACCCTTCCTCGGTGCAGGTGATAGTTCCTTGTGCACTCATTATCCTTGCTCCAGCAGACGCGGAGGTTGTGGAGGTTGCTGAGTTCTGCTGTCAGATAAGTGTTTCCTTTTCCCAAATGTCTGTCTTCCCTGGTGTTTGTCTTTAGTTGATAGTGGAGGGGTCTAGTGCACCTCTCCCTCTGATCCTTAGATAAGATAGTGCTAGGATCAGAGAGGGACGAGGTTCGTGGTCGGCGACAGTTGAGGAGACTGTATAGGGACGTTAGGGCAGACAGGGTCAGCTCTAGGAAGTCTAGGGGTCACCGTCTCCTTCTTGTGCCCTTAGCGTTAGGGACTCCTTATTCCCCCCCCCCGTCGTTATCCTACGCTGGGTGTCTTCCCCACTCCCAGTGTGACAGTATGTGTGTGTGTGTATGGTTATGTGTGTGTGTGTATATGGGTATATGTGTGTGTATGGTTATGTGTATGGGTGTGTGGTGCGTATGGGTGTGTGGTGTGTATGGGTGTGTGTATGTGTTGTGTGTGTATAGGAGGCTGCAGTGGGATGAGACCGCATATAAGACACCCCTTCCAAAATAAGACATGGTCCATCTTTGGGACCAAAAAAAAATATAAGACTTATTTTCGGGGAAACACGGTATGTAGATGTAGTCATCTCCTCTATGGGTGCTCCGCTTCTGGTGAAGCACTATCGATCCCTGGGGTGGTGAGAAAGATCACATCTTCCAAAGTGGACATCACTTGAGGTGAATCCATCACATCTCCAAACTGCATACTGCAGGCACACGGTAGCACAGTGTAGCTGCATTGTACAGCCTCAGGAGTGAAGGGTCTTTGTGCCAGGACCCAATCGCTTACATGATAATATTGTTTGCCCAATCTTGTTGCTTAGTTACTCATTAACCCTTTTATGGGATGAGCTGCAAAAGGTGGCTGACTTACAAATCCCATTCTCCATGCCACAGGTAACATCTGGCATTGCGGTTGGGGGGAGTAATTATTGAAGCCTGAAATATTTGTTGAAGAGATAAGAAAAAAACCAGTTTTTTTCATCTCACCACCAATTAATCTGGTATGTTGAATATAGCTAGTAAGCAATGCACGAACAGCTCAAGTTGAATGCCATAATAACACACGTGTGCTCATGACAAAAATCTGTATTCTAATCTTATGGAATGAAATGAATTGAAGGGATTGTACATTTTAAAGAAGTAATACCTATGATATAGTGTTACATAACTGTGAAAAGACCATTTATGTTAAGTATATAATGGACATACTGTTTGCTATTTTTATCTGAATTGCTATCAGATAAGTGTAGATGAGGTGGTTTTGCACGCTGCTGACCCTCTGCAAAATAATCGCTTGCTCTGCAAACAAATAATTAAATAAATAAAAAATATATACAATAAAAAATAAATAATTAAAAAAATTAAAAACAATTAAAAGCTCTCCTAAGGATTTTTACAAAGGAGTTTTTAAGGTTCCTTCATTTCACAGCTGCTGTCATATCTGGCACTGCTCCAAAAATTCACAGCCTACAGGTGTCCCAACACCTGCAAACTCAAGAAAGCTTAAATATTTTCTTTTAATGCTCAATGAAATTCTACAGTTGAAAGAAGCCAGTAGACTTGATGGCTTTGAAGAACATCTATCCTTAGGTTAGGGGTGTTCTCAGGCACTGGGTCTTCTGGTGAGCTTTTTGACCCCAAACTTTCAAGGAAAGTTTTAGCGCCATTTTAAAATTTCAAACCTTCTTTCCAGGACATAGCCACCTTTGGAAATTTTTGCGTAAATTGCTTGGGTTTCCAATCACCAACTGAATCTGCAATTTTGTGCCAAATTTGAAATTGGCGAACTTGTTTGGAGAATGTTCAGTCATCTCTAATTATATAGGCTATGCCCACATATTTAGCTATTTAGAACCTGGACAGGGAAAGATATAAGGAAGGAGGGAAAAGTGGTAGGCGTAAGAATTCTTAATTGTGTCTAATTGCACCAAGAGTCTAGGTATAGTATTAAAGTAGTCTTGATAATTCGATAATTAATTGAGAAAGTCGAGAGTTTCGAGAAGGAAAGTACAAATTCCAATATGTCCATTTCTTATTGTATTTTTCGCAAAGATTATTTCTCATGGAAAAAGTGAATTCGTACGCGTTATGAGTAGCAATAGTTTCCAGTAAAATGCCAAACAGAGGAGGGTTAGGGTCTCTCTATTTAGGTGCAATGGATGCCTTAGCTGTCAAAAGTATGTGGACTACAAGGGGCCTATGTTTTTAGGTAGGGAATTAATTCCAATTAAGAGAAGGGCCAGCTCAGGGGTACCATTTATGTCTAGGTTAGTAATTTCGTTGAGAAGAATATGGACCTCCCCCCAGAAGCATCTTGGAGAATTACAGTCTCAGAAGATGTGTAGCATAGTACCTCATTTATTACAGTTCCTCCATCAGAAGGGAGACAAGTTGTCTGAAAATTGGTGGAGTCTTGCAGGCGTGAAATACCATCTTGTGAAGGTTTTGTAATAGGTTTCAATAAGTGATGAACAGGCAAGGTTTTTGTGGACTGTTTTAAACTTTTCTTCGAGAATGTTAATGGGAATTGAGATTTTGAGTTCTTTTTCCCAAGCCTCTAGGTTGGAAGATTTTATGAACATTGAATCTAAGATGAATTCTTTGTATATGTTTTTGCTTGTTTAAGAGATCTTTGGGGAAATCTGAACAACTGGGAAACGTTCAAAGGCAAGAAAAAGTTGAATTTATGTTTGATGTAGAGGTGGTTAATTTTTGACCAAGTTGATGCTTCTTCGTGTTTTAAATTGAATTTTATTTTAAGTGTTGCAAAGGAGATAAGTTGTTTTTCTCTGTCGATTATATCGGTAATGTGGATGATGTCAGAGTTTATCCAAGGTTGAATTTTAATGTCTGCAGAAATGAGAGAAAGAATTTCTAAAGATATCCAAGTAGGAAGAGAGGTGGGATGGAAAGTAGTAGATTTTGCAGTCAAACATCTCCAGGATTGAATGGTAGTTTTGATTATGGGTTCTTTTGGGAGTCACTTAAATTTGTCGCATAAGTAAGAGAGAAGAAACCATCGGAGACTTTTCCTGGGATGAATCGCTTCTTCCATATGGATCCATCTTGGTCTATTTTCTTCTTCCCACCACTTCTGGCTAAGTTTCACAATAGTTGCCTGGTAATATGAGGCGATGTTGGGCACTGCCAGACCTCCGTTAAGTCTGCTTTTTACTAGAGTGGTAATTGAGACTCTCGGTTTCCATTTTTTCCAAACAAAGGTAGATAATTGGGAATGAAATTTTCTACACCAGGTTTGGTTAATGTGGAGGGGGATAGACCGGAATAAGTATAAGAATAGTTTATAAGATTTGATTTTACCCATCGAGGTCAGATCTGTTTTAGATATGTGTTGTAAGTTAGTCTGAATATCTTTAAAAAGTGCGCCGAAGTTTGTTTCAAAGATTTTGGAGACAGGTTGGTGATTGCAATACCTAGATAATTTAAAGACTCTTTTCACCAGGCGAAGTTGTTCTCCGATTTGAGGACGTTAAGGAGGTCAGATTCTAGGTTAAGACTAAGAACTTGTGTTTTATTGATGTTGATTTTATAATGGGAAATATTAGGGAATTCATTAATTGTCGCAAGGACATTTCGCAGGGAGGTTACTAGGTCAGTTAGTGTTAAGATTATGTCATCAGCAAATAGGCTTACGGTATTTTGAATTTGTTATGTTTTAGATGAACTCCTCTAATTAAAAGGTTTGTGTGTATTTTTTCAGCTAAAGGTTCAATGAACAGATCGAAAAGGGAAGGTGAAAGGGGGTATCCTTGCCTAGTTCCATTCGTCAGTGGGAATTTGTCAGACTGGTGGTTATTCATGAGAATTCTTGCTGAGGGAGTTGTGTAAAGAGACTGGAAGATGTGGCCTTGAAGACCTAATCTTCTTAGAACTTCAAACAAGTATCCCCAGTGGACTCTGTCGAACGCTTTCTCTGCGTTGACAGAGACCACTAATACAGGAATTTTAGTGTGTTCAGCATGCAACATCAAGTTCAGGATTCTCCTCGTGACATCTGCTGAGGTTCTATTCTGTATGAATCCCACCTGGTCATTGTGTATGAGGTTCGGAATGACCCTTTGGAGTCTGGTATTTATGACTTTAGTAGTGATTTTAAATCGGTGTAACGGTGTTGAGGAGCGAAATAGGTCTGTAGTTTGTAACTAGATCAATATCACCTTTATTTTTTGGGATTACGTAAATAATTGCTTGGAGCATTTCCCTTGGAAGGAATAATTACCGTTAGCCAGTGAGTTTAGAATTTCTGTAAGATGGGGCGATAGAATATCTCTGTTGGTGATATAGTATTCATTCTGAAGACCATCTGGGCCAGGGGATTTGCATTTCTTAAGTGAATTTATGGTTTGTTGAATTTCTAGTTCAGTGAAGGGCTCATTGATGTGTGATAGGTCTTCATTAGATAGATGTGGAAGTTTAATAGAATCTAAAAAAGAGTTAATATTATCATATGAAGGGTGAAGCTCTGAGCAATCTTCCTTGAGATTGTATCAATTTTTATAAAAGTCTGCAAAGGTGTTCGAAATTTCCTTTGGGATTTTTAGAATAGAGTTGTGTTTGTTTTTTATTTGAGAGATGTTGGTTCTTGATCTACAAATTTTTATTAAGTTAGCAAAGAGTTTTGATGGTTTATTAATACTGCAGTAAAAATTGGACTTGTTTATGCGTGTAATTTTATCAAAATCTGATGTGAGAAGAGACTTGAGTTCCACTCGTAGTTTAAGTAATTCTCCACTATTTTCAATTTTAGGGTTGTGTATGATATCTGACTCTAGATTGGTTATTTGTTGGATTAAATTTTTGGTGTCTTTTAGGAGGGCTTTTTTGTACCGTGACCGTGAATTCAATAGGATCACAAGTCCCCTCAAAACTGCCATTCTCTTTAAAGTGTCATTCTCTTTAAAGTAAATCTTTAGTGAATTCTGAATCTCTGATTTGTATTGATGATGTTTAAATAGAAAGGAGTTAACTCTCCAGGTAGTTTTATTATTAATAGGGGGACCGTTGACAGTTTCAAAGGCAACAGGGGAGTGGTCTGACCAAGTTTTGGGGAGTATTTTAATTGTTAATTTTCTGAAGAGAGTAAATGTTAGTGAGAACCAGGTCAATCCGGACAAAAGACCCGTGAACATTAGAAAACTGGGAGAATTCTATAGAAGATGTGTTAAGACATCTGAAGATATTGTAGAGTTCTTCTTTTTTTAGTAGAGGGTCAAGTTGTATATTTAAATTCCTGGATTTGTTGGATGAATCAAGAAGGGAATTTGGAAAGGCGTTGAAATGTCCGAAAATGAGGAGTGTACCCTTTTGGGATCTGTGGACAATTTTAAAGAATCTTTTAAGAAATGTTATCTGGCCCTTATTAGGAGCATAGACGTTGGCAAGTGTAAATGTGGCATCGTTAATCTTGCAAATAAGAATTATATATCTCCCTTCATTATCTTTATTGACCTCTAATTCCTCAAACTTAAGTGACTCTTTCATTATGATAGCCACACCTGCTTTTTTTTTTTTACAGTTGGATGATAAGTAAGTGTGGGGGAATTTTTTATTGCTAAATTTGGGGGGCTTGTCTGCAGAAAATCTGGTTTCTTGCAGTCCGGCAACGTCTGCAATTTGTCACTAATTCTTGCCAGACAAAAAATTTTTTTGGGGGAGTTAAGCCCATTGGTGTTGATGGACATAAATTTGGTCGTCATTTTGTTTAAACTGAGTTTAGTTGTGAAATGTTTTAATTATAGGGGGGTGAGGTTAGGTAAGGAGAGGAGTAAGGGAGAGTCAAGTAGTGAACTAAACTGTTGAACTTGTATATAACACGAAATTTAAATAAGCTGAGTAGTTACTATAAAATGAACTAAGTAAGTCAACAGAATTCCTTAAGGAAGAGTTCAGTGAGAACAGATGGTGTTCTTCATATTAGGCTAAAGTTTAGGCCTTTGGTGCAAAGATTTGATCGAAACGAAGTTGAATTAACGTGCTGAGTCATGTTTCACCTCAATCCATCAAGTGGAGATCTCTAAGTATTTTGAGGCCTTCAGTGGGATCTTCGATGGTGATGGTTTTTTGTTTGTGGGTGAAGATCACGCTGGTGGTAGGGCGGCCCCATCTGTAAGTAACTTGTTTTGCCCTTAAGACCTCTGTAATCGGCCTGAGGGCCTTTCTCTTCATCATAGTGTCTTTTGAGATGTACATAAAAACTTTAAGTTTATCGTAAGGAGCAAGAAGAGAACTGTTCTGTCTTATGTAGTTGTTAATTCTATCCTTGGTTTGAAAAAAGGTAAATCTGACTATTACATCCCTAGGTAAATCGTCTGGTAGATGCTGTGGTTTTGGCAGCCTATGGGCTCTTTCGATGGAATATTCTATATCAGAAAGAGAGGGAACCGTCTTCTTGGTTAGATTTAGGGGATTAGATCATAACTTTTGACACTCTCTGGTGTCCCTCTGAATTTTAGGTTTGATCTGCGATCTCTGTCTTCCCTGTCATTAAGTCTATCTTTTAAGAATTTGATCTCATCTTTCATCTTAAGTTGTTCCAATTTAGATTCTTTGGAGTCAAGTCTTAGGTCAGTTAAGGCTTGTTCAGATCTGTCAACTCGTGAGTTTATCGATGTTATAGCAGTTTTCATTTCTTCAAACTGCTCTGTGATATCATCTTTTAACGATGACTTGAACGCAGTAAATAGCTTCAAAAAGAAGTCCCGGTTAATTTTTTGTCTAGCTGGGCTTCTGAATTGTAAGTCTATTTCATAGTCAGCATCATCATGAAGTGCTGTGTTCAATCTGGAGTGTGAGGATGGCTCCATCTCCTTCCTCTTTGTACTTAAATGAGATGATTCAAACACCATGTTTTCTTCTGGTAATGGGTTCCAATCGTTAGTAGGAAGTTCATTTGAACGTCTATCTTTTCCGTTTTTAGTGCGGCCTGGGCTGGGTAGAGGCGTTGGAATTTTACTTTTTGAAGTAGATTTTTGACTTTCTAGAGCTAGGTCAGCATGGTTAGGGTTAGCTAGGTCTAATTTTAGAGGGTGTCTTGACCTTGTTTGGAATAAAATGGAATTGTTTATTAAAAGGGATGAAAACTCAGGGTGTACGAATTGTAGGTTGTTTAGAAAGTAGGGTCCTATGAAGGTTCTAACCTGTAAGTATTGTAGGGAACTGTCTCTATGGCAGCAGCAAGTAAGGCAGTGACACTCAGGCTTAGTCCAAAAACAAGTGTGTTTTATTGCACACAATGGCAAAACAAAAACAAAAACAGTCCTTTCATCAGGATAAATAGCGTCGGCCCTAAACCTGCTCTTCCTGGAGCTCGTCTAGGGGTCCTACCCCACCTTGGGGTCCAGTACACGCTCTCTGTGTGCTCACAGGCTACTCCTTTTCAGGCACCAAACAAACAAAAACCTCTCCCTCTCCTCCTTGACAGCCGTCTCTGCCGGCCTAATCTCTCTCACCTGTCTTTCCCGCCCAGCTACTTCAAAAGCCTGGGGCAGGAGATGAGGAATGGAGGCCCGCCCAAAACCTTCCCCCATTCCTCATAGATGAGGTCCCATCACTGGCTCTACTAACAGCCACCGTTCTAAGTAACTGTGGCCACACCTACCTCACCTATGCTCATGTAAGCATCTCCTGTCCCATACATGCAGTAGCTCACCATCCTTGTGGAAACATAGCATCCCTCTACCACCATTCCCCTTGCTACCTCACAGTATCTAATTAGAATTTATTAAGACAGGATATGAGGAAGTAGCTTCCTGATATCAAACCCAAGGAGTTAAGTGTCAATGGGGGAAGTTGTGGGTACCTGAGCAGAAGTTGAATGACAACCGGGAGTTATGAGATAAGTTTGGTTAAGTAGATCAGTGTCCAGGCACTTCGTTAGTTAGGATTTCAGGGAGATAAGAGACAGAATTGGCTGAGAATTGCAATCAAATGGTAACAGGCACAGTAAATAGAGATATGAATATCTAGAGTGAGTACATTGACTAGTTATAGACATCAAAATAACACATTTAAGTGCAGACTCTATGTGGATCTTTATCACAGTCTCTACCTCTTCTATCAATGTCTATCTCTATGTGAGCCGCAGGTGCATTAGAGTCATACAGTAATACTGGTTCAATCTAAAGTGGAACACATTTGTGACCCAAATTAGACAGAATAGATATGCATCTACGGATTACAATGGGAGAGTGCTGCAGTTAGAGAAGAGGAGGGGTGACCTCTAGAAGTGCCCCAAACCTGAGCAGGGTCCAGCAATGTGTTATTAGAGTACCTGAGGATCCTCCCGGTCTTGGGTCTGCGAAGCTGGCTGGCGATGGGGGCCTCAAAACCCCACTTGATAGAAGACGGTCTCCTCTCCTCAGCCGGGGATTCTGATGTCGGGGACGCTTCTGCGTTGCTGGGGATCGGCGCCGGCTTCTCCGCCGGATTCTGACCGTAGCTGCTCGTCTCTTCAGGAAAGGTTACCACCGCGTCACAGGTCGTTGCCAGCAGAGGCCGGGAGCTTCTTTCTTGGCCGGCAATCACTCCACTGGCCGCGGCCTACATGCAGAGCAGTGCTTGGAAATAGTCCCTCGATTCTCTCCGCTAGCACTGTTGGTACCGAGAGCCGTCACCCCTACCGAGTAAACTTTAAAAGGAAATTAAATAGAGGGCCGGAGAAGGAAATTTACTCCTGGACCAGCGGTACTCCTCACGTGGTTGAGGGAGGGGGGTAATTGTTAGTGGTGTGATTAATTTGTCAAAGGGCTTAGTCCCAAATCTGTTACTGGGAGCCGTTGATAGAAGCGGTTTAAGGCTCAGTGAAGCCGGCGCCGCTAGAAGTAGCGTGGTCACCGCAGGAGAGATGCTGAAAGGGCGGTTGAAAATGGCACCAAGTCTCTTACCGCTGTGGAGAGCAGAAAGTCTCTCGGTCAAATTACGTAGACTGCTTTCTGAAATAAGGCGAACCGTGTCCAGAACGCTCTTTATCCGATCATGAATCGATCCAGTCGCTTGGTGGTGGGAATTTTGTCTTTATAAGGACATTAATTCCGTAGCTTTAATATGTGGCACCAGAGCTCCTGAGCTTCTACATAGGACTGCAGGCCATGCCTCCTCAAGACCAAGGTTCCTATTGCCCAGTCCTGATGACACTTGCGTAGACTGGAACAAACCTGAAACTATTGTGAAAAACTAGGAGATGACAACACACTAGGAGATGACAACTCGAACCTGGCTGCCTTAAAGGCCATTGAATGTTCCTCGTGCAGATATGCACCAGTGCTTTAACCCTTAATAAGGAGTGTGCAGAGACAGCAGAGAACCATGGTGAGAAAACAAAACATGAGCACAGAGTGGAGAAAGTAAAGTACCACTGTAAGAAAGGAAAGCCTCCTATAACCTAACCCTTGGCAGGAGAAAGGAATTAGATAGACAAGATAACAAATAAACAAACTTAGCTGGTCTCTTTTTTACTGGCAAAAATCCTGAGCAGTATGACTGGAACTTGTAGCATTATCCACATTGGAATAGCCATTAGAGAAGACCAAGAAGGAGAAGGTATAAACAGTCACATCTGCAATTTGGCTGGAAAGACTAAATGAAACATGTGCTGACTGAAAACAATGAAATACCGTATTTTTCGCTTTATAGGAGGCACCTGATTATAAGACGCACCCCCAAATTTGGTGAAGGAAAAGAGAAAAAAATAATTTTTAATGTTAAATGGGGTCCGTCTTATAATGCCAGTGTCCGTCTTACAAATCATATTGGGTATATGTCCCTCATAGCCCCCCTCATCCTGGTACATGGTTCCTCATCCTGGGATATAGCTCCCCCATCCTAAAATTAGCCCTCTTAATCTGGATATGGTCCCCTTATATTGGATATAGTCCCCCAGTGCTAGCACATGTCCCCAAGTGCTGGTACACATCCCCTGCAGCTGGCATACATCCCCTATTGATGGCATATCATCCCCTACAGCTGGCATACGTCCCCTATTGATGGCACACGTCCCCTGCAGCTGGCATACATCCCCTATTGATGGCACACGTCCCCTGCAGCTGGCATACGTCCCCTATTGATGGCACACGTCCCCTGCAGCTGGCATACTTCCCCTATTGATGGCACACGTCCCCTGCACCTGGCATACATCCCCTATTGATGGCACACATCCCCTGCAGCTGGCATACTTCCCCTATTGATGGCACACATCCCCTGCAGCTAGCATACGTCCCCTATTGATGGCACACGTCCCCTGCAGCTGGCATACTCCCCCTATTGATGGCACACATCCCCTGCAGCTGGCATACGTCCCCTATTGATGGCACATGTACCCTACAGCTGGCACATGTCCCCTGCAGCTGGCACACGTCCCCTACAGCTGTAACACATGTATTTATTTCCGTGTTTTGCTGTGCACTAAGTCCTTTGGAAGGCCTGGTGTGCATGCCCGGGGCGGCGCCCACTGAGAGGATCATCCACGCGTCAATCACGGCGGACGCCGGGATTGTGATGACGACTTCCGCCCGCTGGGCGGATGTTTGTCCTCGGATCCACGGCAACCGCTATGACGTGATGAGGTGATCGGATCGGGACGCATGACCCCGGGCATGCGCCGTCTTTTAGTCACCATGACAACTGGGAATGCTTTATGGGCGCAGCCATGTTCTCTGTCCGTATTTACACTATAATGAGTGTTGATTCTGGTCAGCTGAGTTTATGTCAGGTGCTGTGTGGCTGGTTCAGGGATAGGTCACTTCACACTATATAATGGTGGAAGTTGGGAGCTGTATTCACTCCTGGATGAAGGCTTAAGCCGAAACGTGCATGTAGAGTACAGCAGAGTCTGTAGACACACCAGGTAACCACCCTCTAGTTTGAGCTTCACTGTTTGGGTTTATTTTATTTCACTTTTTACTTTTTGTTTGGTCTCCTATGTGAGAGATAGGTGACCACTGGAAGCCTATTTTTTTTATGTTTTTTTTGACACATTTTTGATTAGGCTGTGATATGTCTTTATACTAGATCATCTAAGAAGATCACCACTCTTTAGTTTATAGGGTGTTCTCTATAGATTTTACAATCACTTTTTATGTATATACTTCATTTTGTTTGTATTATTATTTTGTGTATTCCTTCTTTAAAACCTTAATAGTAGTTTTTTTGTATGTAATATTTTAATATTATGTAATTAATAAATTTGTATTTTTTTGCATAAAATCACCTTGTTTTTTCTGATATAGCTGTCACACATGCCCTGCAGCTGTCACACATGCCCTGCAGCTGTCACACATGCCCTGCAGCTGGCACACATGCCCTGCAGCACATGCCCTGCGCAGCTGGCACACATCCCTTTCCCGGTGTCTCCCACCTTGTTGCTGCAGGACCGGAGCAACAGAGAGGTACCAAAGGCAGTGAGTGGTGGGCACCGCCATGTTTTTTGTGGCCGGCTGCATTCAGTAACTGTGTAGAGGCTTCAACAAAATGGCTGCCGCCATAGTGGAGACAGGTGGTCAAGTGAAGTTTTTTACCTCTACTGGCCAGCTGCTGCACACTGCACAAAAAACATCGCGGCGCCCACCACTCGCTGCAGCCGGTAGATCTCCGTTGCTCTATTCCTGCAACTGTGCCCCCCACCCACCGGAACCTGCCGTTAAGCAGCCGCACCCGTCACCACCCCTCCACCGGTAATATTTAATTTTTAATTTTTTTTACATTCGCTTTTTAAGACGCACCCCCATTTCCCCCCCCCCCAGTTTGGGGGGAACAAAAGTGCGTCTTAAAAAGCGAAAAATACGGTAATAGTGTGAGCGAAATCCACTCCTTCTATGTCGAACTACAAGTTAATATGTTTAACGCGTGCTCATGGAAAATCAATACAGCATGCCATGCTTGTGGTAGTACTCAGTAACGTCTGCCTTTAATAGCATATGTATACACCTTAAAGGGATCCTGTCACCTCCAAAACGCCTCCTAAGCTATCAAAACATGTCCCTGCAGCATCCATTCACTAATCTCACAGTCCTTTTGTCTCCTAAAAGTATCCTGTGAAAGTGCATAAAAACATTTTAATACTTACTCATTAATGATTATAATTAGCAGGGGCCATATTCTTTAGTCACCAGGGGGTGTTGTTTAGCAGCTCCAGGATCCAGCCCTCTCTCTGTCTGTGCTGCTGTGAAACTGAAACTGAAGGCAGGACTAATGATTTGCATTCTGTGAGTGATAGAGAGAGGGGAGGGCAAAGCCTGCACATCACAGCAGAACACACAGAGACAGGGTGGATCCTGTAGCTGCAAAACAGCCCGCCTTGGTGACTAAAGAATAGTCACTGCTAATTATAATCACTAATGAGTAAGTATTAATACATTTTTATGCACTTTCACAGGATGCTTTTAGGAGACAAAAGGAGTGTGAGATTAGTGATAGGATGGTGCAGGGACATGTTTTGCTAGCTTATGAGGCATTTTGGAGGTGACAGGATCCCTTTAAGAAGTGTAAAAGACAAAGAGAGAGTTTGACTTCAATCCATTAACTCACGGTTATGAAGTTGTCCAGCACTACCATGGTGTATATACTCCTTTTACTAGAGCTTTAGGGGCCGCCAGCATTTGTCTGAGCTGTGGGGTGCCTCCAACTTGTCTCCAGCGTCTGCACTTCTCCACCACTCAGTTACCGCGGTGCACACTTCTGGTATGAAGAACGTCACATCCAGTTTAACAAAACGTAGAGATGAAGCTGCACTTGTCCTTTGGGTTTACTTACTTTATTCAATCAAACGGACATCAGGTTTTTACAGTGGAGGTTGGGAGACTCCAAATATGTTGGCCATTTCGCGCCGCCTAGTGGCGCTTCAATAGGTAACAAAGCACCATCCATTGTTACCCATTGAAGCGCCACTAGGTTGCAAGAAACAAGCCGTCGTATTAGGAATCTCCCATCCTGCCACCTTCAACCCCCACTGTAAAAACCTGATATCCATTTGATTGAATAAAGAAAGAAAACCCGGAGGATGAGTGCGGCTTCATCTCTTTGTTTCGTTAAACTTCAATCCATTAGCCGATAGTAACAATAGGGATGTGAACATTAATGTGACCTTCCCCGCCCACTCAGTGTTACCTGATCACTGTGATATCAGAGGCTTCATGATGTAAAATGAAGGATACTAAACATCATCAAAATAGAGTTTATTCTCTCACAAGAATAAAAGGTATTCAGGCTGAACCTGATGTAGCTCAGTGAAGAAGGAAACTGATCACAAATCACAAGGATGCCAGTTTGAATTTCGAAGCATGAGAGTAGGATTATGTTTATCAAACCAGGGAATAGCAAACAGATGCTTTGCAGGTAAAGAAGGAAGAACCATAAATGAATTAAATTCTGCGTGTAATACTTCCACATTCATGCACACATTTCCAACCTTAGAAAAACACTTGACTGCCTAAGAAGAGAATTATAAATTGTTGAGATTTAAATGCAATGGCAAGAGTAAAAACAATGTACCCACATTTAATAGCGATATCACTGTCAATCAGATCCAAGGTGGAATCAGAAGCTTTACTCCTTAAAATCCCTTCTTCATTGTTTCTTGAGAAATTCATTATTGCATTTGAAACCCTGGTAATGAGACACCTTTTTTTATCCGTAGAAGCAACTATTATTTTTTACTAAATAGCAGGACTGCTTTCTAATTATCGATAGCTTTCAGTAAAGAAGATAGTAATGAGCGGCACTCACCAATGTAGATTCTTCAGTTTTTATTCCGCCAAATTACAGGCATTACATGGCATGGTGAGGGGAGGGAGAGTGGAGTGGTGACGACGGGCACCGTTTCGCGGTGGTATGCCGCTTCTTCCGGTCAGGTCTCAGGGTAATTATTGCAGTGCCTAGCGCTACTACTCACCTAATCATCGATAGATTTCAGCTGGTGTCTTGGCTTTTATCACCTCTACTGTGCTGTATACATATTCCTTGTGTCATTTGTTTTTGTTACATATATCTTAATTTATGGATATATATATTTTCTCTCTAATGACATTACCATGATCATAATGGGCGACTTCAACATCCCCATTGACACCCATTGGTCAACAGCCTCCAAATTCCTGTAACTTGCTTCATCCTTTGGCCTCTCTCAATGGTCTTCCACAGCCAGCCAAACAGACTGACATACACTAGACCTCATTTTCACCTGCCTCTGCTCCCTATCTAAACCCACAACCTCACCTCCCCCCTCTCTGACACCATCTTCTCACTTTTTTCTCCTCGCTCTCCTCACCTGCCACCCATGTCCACCAACTCGCACACCCTCGCAGTAACCTCACACCATCTTGATGCTCACTCACTCTCCAATGCCACTTTACCGCTATCATCCATATCCTCTCTCCACGACACAGATAATGCCACAGCTTTGTACAACTCGACACTCACATCAGCTATTGATGCAGCTGCCCCTCTCATTCATGGCAGAACACGACAAATCAACAGACAACCCTGGCACACAGACACCGCTAAAATCTGCGGTGAGCATCTAGGGTTGCTGAGCAGCACTGGAAGAAAACGCACTCGCAAGAAGACTACACAGCATTCAAAGAAGCACTTCTCAAATTCAAGTCAGCACTCACCACCACTAAACAGAATTACTTCATTACCCTCATATCCTCTTTATCCCACAACCCCAGGCAGTTATTCAACACATTTAACTCCCTCCTCCGCCCCCCACTGCCCCCTCCTACTTCTCCTATCTCTGCAGAAGACTTTGCAACACACTTCACCAGCAAGATTGATCAAATCAGACAAGTCTTTGCTGCCCAACCACCACAACCCCCATGTATACCAGACCACTTCCCTCCCCCACTAACCCTCCTCCCCTCCATCACTGCATGAGAACTTGTACACTTCCGCTCCAGATTGCACCTCACCACTTGTGCACTGGACCCCATCCCACTTCCCCCCCAACCTCACCACAACACTTATCCCAGCCCTAACCCACCTCTTCAACATATCACTAACTTCTGGTACCTTTCCTTCTGCTTTCAAACATGAACAATTACCCCTTTCTTAAAGAAGCCATCCCTCGACCCCACTTTTACATCCAGCTACTAGCCCATATCCCTGCTCCAGTTTGCTTCCAAACTTCTCGAAGGCATATCCACATTGTACTCTCATTCCACCTCTCATTTAACTCTCTCTTTCACAACCTTCAATCCGGCTTCCACTCCCACCACTCCACTGAAACTGCCCTGATAATAACTACTAACTACTTACGGCTAAAGCTAACAGATATTTCTCCGTTCTCCTCCTTCTAGACCTGTTCTCTGCATTCAACACAGTTGACCATTGTCTCCTATTACAGATCCTCTCTTCCATTGACATCACTGACTTTGCTCTCTTCTGGATCTCCTACCTCTCCAACCGTACATTTAGCATCTCCCACACACGACCTCCTTGCCCCATCCCCTCTCTGAGGACAGTTTGTGGTTGCCTCTGGACAGCCTGCGCACATGAGCTAATACATGCCACTGTGCCTGTACAAAGACCACTAAGTTGCAGGATTGTGACCAGTGCTGATTACTGCTCTGTCACTAGAGTGGTATCAGAAAATGTGGGAATGCAATTGTGGCGCCCCTGCGACCAGGGTGGCCACATAGGGAACTGCAGCCAGGAAGAAAGATAGACAGTTTGTGCACCAAACACCCTCACGGACACACTCACCCACAGAGGCGGCACCCAACCCGGAGCCCGGGACTCTAGGCGGGCAAGGGATGGTAGGGTTTAGAGGAAAGTTGGTGGGAAGAATGTAGATCAGGTGACAGATAGTTCAAGTAGAGGAAAAGAGGAAGGAGTTAGTAGGCCAGAGTGAGCCGAGCAGCAAAGATACCAGAAAGAAAGAGACATGTCCCGGTGGGATTGGGCTCCCTGGAGACGTAGAATCCACAGAGTCATAGAAACCATGGAGGGAAACCTCGTCCATAGCTGGCATCCCAGAGGAGTGTGAGGAAAGAGACCGGACCAGTATCACCGGGTCCGAGGAACACGGCGACACCGACCAAGTACCGGCGGAGTAGTTTTCCCTAGTTTGGGCTGGAATCACACGGGTTGGATGGAGCCTGGTAATGCCTTGGAAGATAGGGTTACTGCAGGCTAGGCACACACCAGAGTGTCAGCTCTGAGGGGAACTAAAGCAATATTCCGGCTTCCCAGACAAACCGACGGGGAGCTTTAACTTCAGGTTGGAGTACCCAACACAAGGGTTGGAAGCACAGCAGCAACCACGAGAACCCAAAAGGGTCTGAGCTGCTGCTATACAACCCGGAGAAAGAACAAGAGAAAGAACAGCCTGACAGGATACTTAGAAGGAGTGAGGGGTCTCAGAGTGACAGCCTGGCTGCAGAGGGCTCAATGTTACCGGAGTTAACTGACTGTAACTTGTGTTGAGAACTGTACTGAGAATTGCTGTGAACTGTTTTGAAGAGCTGACGGTGAACCCTGCCTGAGTGTCCGTGTTTGATTCCAGGTATACAGAACTGCATATCATACCTTTTATCCTGCCAGGAGCAGCTCGACCCGCGGCGGGCTCATCCTTCTGGCTGCAGCCCCATCATCCATCCTTCCTCCTGGCTGCAGCGGTAGTCCCATCACTGACCACAACCCGTGGGTGGCGTCACGACAAACTTTATCCATTGTATATATCCCCTTTTACTTGTGAGAACCTAGGACACGGTCCGGACCAGGACCTTCCTGACATCCCCAGCAGTACCCCAGTCCGTTACCGAGTACCCCGTCCCAGTGGGCTCCAAACACTAATGGAGGAACTACAGATAGTGTTCCTACCTGATGACAGGGGTTCAATGGAATAACAAGGCAGAGGAAAACAAGAAAGTGGCCAAAAAAGGTGGGGAATCGGCATCACATAGGAATTTATTGTTATAATAGCCGAAATGTGGGAAAACTTTCTCAGCATGCCATAATACCTGGCACCACCATCTGGTATGGTCCATATTAGCAGGAGGCAGAGTTTCAATAATATGTTGGAAGACACATGTCCACAGGTCTCCACATATTGAGTTATAGGTCTGCCCCAAATAACTTCACGGTCTCAAAATTGGACACATGGCCTCAGCTTGTCTTTTACACCTTGAAGGAGCTTGTCTGTCCTGCGGCAAGTGTGCTGTCGGAACATGTGTTTAGCACAGCAGGGGGTGTGATCACAGACAGGCACATCCGCCTGTCTACAGCCAACAAGGGCAAGATGACATTCAATAAAATGAACAAGGCGTTGATCACAAAGAACTTGTCCATACCTTTGGCTGACTAGAGAACTATACCAGCTGCACCCAGTCATTGTTATATTCTATTTGTTATTCACAATGTTTTAGGGCCTCTCCAAAAAATAAAAAAACAGTGTTGGCTATCTCCTCCTTTGCCTCTTCTACCTACACCACCACTTCCACTTTATCTTCCACTTGGACCTCCACCTCCTTGACCAAAATTTTAAATTATTTTTTTTCTGTTATTTTAAGTCATTTTCCTAAACAAAACAAGTCAAAATAAAACAAAAAGCAGTGTTGGTTGCCTCATCCGCTTCTTCTACCTACACCACCATATCCACCTCCACCTCATCCTTCACTTGTACCTCCGCCTCCTTTTTAAGACTTTCATTTTTTATTCTATGTTATTTTAAATATGTTCTGTGTACTCTGTGGAAGAAGTCTAAAAAAAGCTCTGTGGTGGCACTCTTAAAATTGTTCCAATGTTGGCTATGTGGGTGCACTCTGAAAACCATCTCTGTAGGGGTACTTTTAAATTATTGCTCTGTGGGTGAACTCTTTCAAGCCTTGCAGCAGACCACCAGCTCAATCCCAAATCCAACTACCAGCTTTTTAACTACAGCAGCTGTAGTGTAAGGTACTGGAGCAGAAATTTTAGTTCTGGGGTTGAACTATGAAAAAAAGCAGTATAATATTCTGCTGGGCACTCTCTCTGTATACAGGCTGTGTAATATTCCACACTGACAAGGGTGCAAAGAATGAGGGGGGCATCAAATAGAGGATGTCACCTTGGTTGTGTTGCTGGTGGTAGTGGTGAAGCTTCTGTAAGAATTGGCGCTTCTAATGAATGTGCCAATTTCTGGGGTGGTTGTGGGCTGCTATTCTGTAGCCTGATGGGGCCCAGTAACTACGGGCCTCATCATGCTAAGAATACCAGTCCCCCGCTGCTTGGTTTTAACTTAGCTGACAATAAAAAATAGAGTTGAGCTCATGCATTTTAAAATAATTAAAATAAAAAATAGTGAGCCTCCTGTATTTTTGAGTGCCAGCCAAGATAAAACCAGGCAGCTGGGGGTGGTAGCCCATTGCTGGTTGATTTATCTCTGATGATAATCAAAGATACAGTGGGGTCCTATGCAAACATGTTTTAATTATTTATTTATTTTTACACCCTTATGACAGCAGGTTTGTTGCCAATACACTAATGTATATGACAACCAGTCACAGATGCTGGCACAATGGGTGGGAAAGCAGCAGCCAAGCACAGACTGTCATAGAAAATGAGCATCTGTGAATAGCTGCTGAAAGTAAATGCAGTGAATATGCATGAGCTTAATAAGCGGGACCCTGAAGCTAGTGTGTTTTGGCAGAGGGTGACTGGTAAGATCTATCTATCTATCTATCTATCTATCTATCTATCTATCTATCTATCTATCTATCTATCTATCTATCTATCTATCATCTATCTATCATCTATGCGTTAAATCTATATATCCAAGACTCGCTGTTAATCGCAAAATGCTGCGATTGTTTTCTCAGTCCGATTTGAGCTGAGGAAACTATTGCAGATATGAAAGAACTCGCTTTTTAAAGGGAACCAACCACCCCAAATGACCCCCCCGGACTGTTAATATGGGTCCCTACACCCAGCACACACATTTGCTGCAAGCGTTTTTGCTAAAAAAACGCTTTTGTAGAAGTGAAGAAAGAGCTTTGTAAACTTTATAACATTAAGACGAGTGGGCGTAACTTAGCTTGTTCTACAGCCGAGATTCATGTGTCAGTCATCCTCCTCTCCCTCATCGCTGCAGTAAAGCCCAGCCCTTTCTTCTTGTCACAGCCTGCTGAGCCTGGTGCACGGGATCTCATGCCTGTGCACATGTCATCAGCTACAGCCAGGGTCACAAGCTGACTTCCTGCGCTCAGCTGTGGAGTCCGGTGATGGCAACGGCGCTGCTGGATCCTCCGGGGTGATGGGCGGTTAAGATGGAGTGGCTCCCTACAGGAGAAGCGGGATTCCCGGGGTGTTGGAAGTAGGAATAAATGGTATAGTACGGCAGCGCAGTCACTGTGGAGCAAGGCAGGTAAAGGACGGTCCAAGGAATAAAGCACTGACACGTTGCTCACTCTGAACGGGTATTTACTCCGGTATTCTGCAGCATACAAAGTAATGCAGTTTTTATTGCCGGTGGACCAGGTGGTTCTTGCAATGAGTAGTGTCCCGCTGAAGCTCCTCTGATGTTCCCTCTCTATCACGCTCTGTCCCTTACTCTGCTGCCCTGCTATACCCGTATGGGAATACTGAAGACCTTCGGTTGGGTGACAGCTGCAGATGTCTCTCTCTCTCCGTGGGCCCTGTTCCTCAATGGTGGGTGCTCCTGGTATAGACTTTGATGGTCTTGTGCTGGTGGGTCGTGCTCTTAAGGGCACATCGACCACTCCGGGTTTGTGGTTCAAGGTTGTAGCCGACTGGACCACCTCGAAGCCGGTACTCCGGGTTTGGACTGGGCAAGGGTATTTAGCTACCCATTCTACTCTTGGCCCCTTTCTCTTCTGGGTCACCAGGTTGAGGTGCCCTCCCCGTTAGCTGTCTCTTGGCAATTGGTGGTTGGTGATTGGCCTCCTCTCTGATCTGTAGGTTCTCCTGCTCACGGGCCTACCACTCAGCTCGACGTCGCTGCCTATCTGCCTCGTCGATGCGATAGAAGGTTGTACATAGTCCCGGTGATTTGAACGCTGTTACTGGTTTGGGTTTGGCGGTTACTCTCCACGGTGGTTCGCACATTACCGCTGCTCATAGATGCTGTGGCGATGCCCCACCAAGCTACCTGGGCTTCTAGTGGTGATTGCCCTGCGGGGTTCTGTACTGCGCCCTCCTCCTCGGAGCCCGACTCCTCTGGTTCCTCATCCTCATAAGGGAACTGGTAGTCTTCCTCTTCCTCTGGCTCACTAGCCTCAAACACAATGTCTGGCTCCTCAGTGGGCGGCTGCTCCTCTTCCCGCTCTGGGTCTGCTGATTCATCAGGCACAGCTATCACGTGGTCCTCTTCTTGCGCAGTTTCATGGCCGCTCGCCTCGTGGCTGTTCGTCTGTGGGGCTTCATGGCTGCCCGCCTCTTCTTCTGCAACCGTGGACGGTATCGGGTCCTCACCGGTAACCGGGTGGGTTTCGGGTAGTTCGTCCCTTGCCACCGGTTCCAGGTCTGGACGGTCGGTTCTTCTTCCCATGGCTGCGCGGTGCAGTTTATTCGCAATGCTGGCGCTCCAGCGCCTGATAGTCCACTCGGTACTTTCTATGAGCTGGACTCTCAGATCTTGCAGCGCGGTCTCCCAGAAGGTCGGCTCCCCATCGATGGTGTGGACGGAGACTAGCTCTGGACCGTTAAGGACGGCTTGGGCCTCTTCCTCCACCTCTTCATCAGGTCTTTCAGCCGCATAGCCACCATGCTCGCTCTTCCAAAACCCGTACCCGTCATAGCTGGCACAGGTTCTGGTGGCAAAGCTTTCTGCAAAGACCCGGCCATACCCTCTTCCTTTTGATTTATAGTCCATGGGCGGGCTAAGGTCTCTGGCCCGCCCCCTTGGTGTTCCTTGGCAATCAGAGCAGGCAAGTGTTTTGGCGTCTGTGCCATGGCCCTCCCACGACGAGGGGCCGAGGCACGCCCCTGGGCCAGCACATTCTCTCTTACATGGCCCCTTTCTCTTCTGGGTCACCAGGTTGAGGTGCCCTCCCCGTTAGCTGTCTCTTTTCTTTGCTGTTACTTCTCCGACTCGCCTACATCTGCTGCGCAGCTCTGTGCAGCTCCCTTCTTGCTTCTGTTCTAACTCTTCTCTGCTGTGCTGTAGCGTCTCACTCAACTTGACTCACTTCTTCACTAACTCCTTGCTACTTTCCCCACTGCTATATAACCTAGCCTCTCCTCCCACCAGGACCGGTTACCCTAGGAACGGGTGCCTAATTGGTCCTCTAACACTAAGTGTTGCATGCGGTCCTGGAGCTTCAGGATTATCCTACTCATTACTAAAACAAAATACGACACCTTCGGTCAGGGGTGTAGTACCCTTTTGTGACGCACTCTTAGTGGGGCGCCACAAGAGCAACCTAACAGTGGCAGGAGTGAATCTCAACTCTGTTATGGAAAATAAATCTCTATCCAAAGCACAAGACCAATATTACCACCAAGTGGTGACCATATACTAGTAGAAACCAGTCCTGCAGAACATGTAAGATATTACATTACAGTGACTTACAGCTGACGTACTTTCGTATAGAATTGTTAATTTTTTCTTATCTTTGTGAGTTGGCTCAGAGTGACATGAAAATTTCTTGCAGCCTCAACAAAGAAATAAACTCCTTCCTGACCCTTGACATAATACAACATCAAGGGTCGGGTCCCTGTTTGATGTGAGCTCTGGTGTGGCGCTCACATCAAACACCTGACATCTCGGCTGATCTCATCAGCCGAGATGTCGGTCTTCCAGTATCGATCAGATCCGGGATCTGTGTGGGGTGCTGTTAACCCCTTACATCCTGCTGTCATTCACTGACAGTGGAATCCAAAATGGCCACAGCAGGTAACATGCTGTTCCCCGCCTGCAATGAAGATCCCGCCATAATATCGTGAGATCTCCGGTGCTTACGTGATAGCTTCCGGGGTCTCGGCAGGACCCCGGGCTATCAGGGACCGCTTCCTGTGAGTGCTTGGTAAGCACTGCAAACTACTCACAGTACGCATTTGTGACAAATCCTGATGTACTGCAGCTCATGGGGAGCTGTCACAAGTGATCGTACCCTGCAGTAGTGTGTCTCTCATGGGGGTGTGTAAAATAAAGAATGAATTAGTAAATAATGTTTTTACACACATGAAAAAAAGCATAAAAGTTCAAATCACCCCCCTTTTCCCCCATTCAAAATAAACGTATTAAAAAATAAACATATTTGGTATTGCTGCATTCATAAACACTCGATCTATCAGGATATAAAATCAATTAATGAGAGCTCAAACTGCATAACAGAAAGAAAGGTCCAAATGGCAATTACATTTTTTTGGTCACCGCAACAATGCTATAAAATGTAATAACATGCAATCAAATCAGCGCATCCACCCAAAAGTGGTAACATTAAAACGTCAACTCAAGACGTAAAAAATAAGCTATCACACAGCCCCAGATCCTGAAAAATGAGGACGCGATGGGTCGCAGAACATTGCGCAAAAAGTGTGATTCTTATTTTTTTCAAACTTCAAAAAAATTTTTCACAACTTAAATACCAATAAAAGTATACATGTTTGGCATCTACGAACTCGTACTATCCTGAGGCATCACACCATCACATCAGTTTTACCATATAGTGAACATGGCAACTAAAAAACCCAAAGAACAAAAGTGTAATTGCACTTTTTTGCAATTTCACTCCACTTGGAATTTTTTTCCCATTTGCCTGTACACTATATGGTAAAATAAATGGTTGCATCTGAAAGTACAACTTGTCCTGCAAAAAACACGCCATCATATGTATATATTGACAGAAAAATAAAAAAGTTATGCCTCTTGGAGGCAGGGGAGCAAAAAACAAAAATGAAAAACGAAAAATTGCAGGGTAATGAAGGGGTTAAAACAAAGACACATCTGGCTTCTCACATTTCCTGCACAATCACTATCTATTCCGCATTTGCACAAACTACTCAACTCAATGCTGAGCTGCTGTTGCCGTATGTGTCCATATTACTGCACTTGTTGAGTGGCACAATTACAGGGCTTCTCTTACTGCTCCACACAGTCATGAACACTACTGTGCCATTTACATAGTTTACCACAGTCAGACCAGAAGTGTTAATTAAGAAAAAACATCATGTATTTACCTAATCTATGCTCTTGATAAATCGACTGGCGATCCTTAGGAAAGCCAACATGCTAAAGTCATAGCACCGGGTGTTGCTGGGTCTCTGACATCCTGTGGGTGCTCTGGGGCTTTGGCTGGTGCATCACCCTACCCTTCTGTAGACCACAGGTTTAAAACACCTGTGTTCTGCTAATTTGCAAGTGACAGTGCATGGAAATCATGTCTTCCATCTCTACCGCAGAGCATAACTATATCTGTATGCACAGTTAAGCATAGCATTAGCTGCGGGTGTGCCCCTGTGTTCGCGGAATGCATCCTCTTCCCACTGTTTTCTCCTCTAGTGGCCAGGACATGGAGAAGTAGGAGGCAACCTTTTAAATCCTAGAAAATTCGCATAAGCTTTCTGCACACATTGGATTGATTCATCAAACTATTTTTTTTATGTGTAGGCTTTTTTGTATAAGCTTCAAAAGGGCCATACGTCATTATTGGACTGTAGTGCTATAGTGCAGCACTTCACTTTTTTCCTGAAGATACTGATTTCTGATGCTCTTAAAGGAAACCTGTCACCTGGATATTAGCCCCTAAACTATCACTACCTTTCCCTGCACCTTCCTAGCAGCTCACTATCTATCCCTCTCTGAGCTAAATCCGCCCTATAAAACAGCAGAAAAATAACTTATAACTTACAGATGTCCCTGAGGCTGGGGACTGGAAAGGCGGCCCCAGGCTCCATTCTGCCCCTCCTCGATGCAGCAGCACACGCCCCCACTGGGCGGCGTTATTCTTTCTACATCGCCGCCTCCTCCATTTGGAATCTCCCACCCGCTTTACACTGTAAGGTAGCGTTTAGGATCGGCACGACAGAAGGCAGTGACTCAGGTATTTACTCACACAGCACACAGATTAATGGCACAGTTCAGGTATTCACAGACCTCCAGGTTCCGGGGCACAGCCGAGTACAAACTCATACAATCCCAACAGCTGATATAGAAGCTCTGTACCTTCCCCCATGTAGGCTGTGTTAGGTCAGCACACAACCTTTCTCTCGTCACCGTCCGCTCATTAGCCTCATGAACATCCACTCTGAAAGAGCTCACAGGCTGTGTTAAATCTTCACACAGCTCTCTACACAGCAGCTCCTGCTGCTGCCCTGATACACTCCACGCCCTCCCCACAGCCCATGGCAGCTCATATCATCTCCTAGTCACCCGCACACCTGGGCGTCAGTGCTTTCAATCAGCACTCAGCTCCAGTAGCAGCTAACCCTGTGTGTGCTGCTACCGAGCAGAAGATACATTCTCACATATGCTGTGTCCCGGTCAGGGGACACATCGAGGTCGCATCACCACAACATGATAGGTAAAGCAGGCAGGAGATTCCATATGGAGGAGGCGGCGATGAAGAAAGAATAATGCCGCCCAGCGGGGCGTGTGCTGCTGCATCGAGGAGGGGCAGAATGGAGACTGGGCCCGCCTTTTCAGTCCCCAGCCTCAGGGACTTCTGTAAGTTATAAGTTATTTTTCTGCTGTTTTATAGGGCGGATTTTGCTCAGAGAGGGATAGATAGGGAGCAGCTAGGAAGGTGCAGGGACAGGTAATGATAGTGTAGGGGCTTAGATCCAGGTGACAGGTTCCCTTTAAGGCTTGCATATAAAACATCTATTTATTTATTTTCACCAGTTTTGGCTTCTTCTATTCAAGCTGATTTACTGTCGCATCATCTTAAAGGGAATGAACCAGCAGGTTTTAGATCTATAAAGTGAAGCCAGTGCCTTACAGGCTCTGGGATACAGAGTGCAATCATACCTTTACTTCAATGATTACATGTTTGCATGCATAGAAAACTGTTATCAAACATTGGGAAAACAGTGCAGCAAATTAGCATATGTGCAGCACAGTGACACTATGTGGGGTTGGGTTTTTTTATTACTCCCCTGTGAGCTCTAAGCCAAACCCATTCCCCTTCCTCCCCTCCCTGTCACTATATATCATGGACAAGATATCTGACATCATACATGGTTATAGCATGATGAAAGGCTCCTATGTGGCTAATCTCATCACTCCTTCCCGCTTTTACCTCCGGCTTCTCATTGCTTCTCCTGTCTGTGATCAGTGGCACCCCAAGGGTTAATGTGCCACAGAAACAACACAAAGGGTTAGCTCACCACACCACACAGCACTGGACACTACACTATGAAGTGGGGAAGAGCAGAGTGGTGGGTGGAGCTTAAGTGGCACCTGCAAGAGTGGGAGAAGCTAGAGTTTACCTCAGAATAGGAGTGACAGTTAGTGAGAAGGGAGTTCAGTTTGAGGAGAGTCGAGTTGGAGTTGAGTCCTGAGAGGATGGAGGAAAAGACCTGGGAGCAAAGGAGCTGCCTTAAGCTCAACCCACAGTCCACTGTCGACTTCCAGGCCAGCCAGGGTCTGAGGAAAGGAGTAGGAAAAGTAAAGGAACACACCCAGGACAAGGAGTTACCCTGAACTCACCCTGGAGAAGCGCATAGGACGGATACCGGATCCGATGCTGTGCCTGAAACAGACAGCACAGTGAACACCGGAATAGTGAAGGTGCACAATCTTCACTGAACCATAACATAGCAACACGGAGGGGTCAGTGACACGGAAGACTCAAGTTGCCTAGTAGATTGGTACCCGTGAGGGGAGACAAGCCCAGCAGTTCAGCTAAAGGCGGCAGCAGGGCCTCACACAAAGCGCAGGAGTGGGAAGCCAAGGACCCGGTCAGGGTAGGAGCAACCCGACCCCGGTACAGACTCCGTGAACAATACTCTGCTTATACCATCTGCAAAGTAAAGACTTGGAAAACTACAAAAAGCGTGAGTTTGTATGATCCTTGCACTCCAGCCCTGATCACCCCCAAAAGCAACACCATCTCCACTATCATCCCCTTTCCTGCAACATCTATAACAACCATCACAGACTTCAATTACACTGCCCCGGGGAACCAGGCTCTACCTGCGGGGAGCCGTTCCATCTAAAGCTGCCAAACATCATCCCCGGAGGTTCTGCAGCTGACCACAACCCGTGGGTGGCATCACGACAAACCAAATCCCCTGTAAATACACCCCATTTTATTGTGCGAACCCGGGACACGGTCCGGACCAGGACCGTCGTGACATTCCCCTAGCAGCAATTTGGTCCGGCACCGAGTACCCCGTCCCAGTGGGATCCACATATACTTCAATGTTTACATGTTTGCATGCATAGAAATCTATTATCAAACATTGGGAAAACAGTGCAGCAATTTAGCATATGTGCAGCACAGTGACACTATATGGGGGTTGGGTTTTTTATTACTCCCCTGTGAGCTCTAAGCCAAACCCATCCCCCTTCCTCCCTCTCTGTCACTATATATCATAGATAAGATATCTGACATCGTTCATGGTTATAGCATGATCAAAGGCTCCTATGTGGCTAAACTCATCACTCCTTCCCGCTTTTATCTCCGTCTCCTCACTGCTTCTCCTGTCTGTGATCAGTCGGTCACTGGAGAACCCTCCACCCTCTCCAGTGTCTGTGCATCTCTGTCTCCTCTCACAGTCTGTTATCACAAGCAGGAAAGGAGACCGGGACAGATCACCGCTATTGTCATTTTTCACTGTGATCATAATAGTGGTGATTTACCCTGGTCTCCGCTCCTGCTTGTAACCGCGGTCTGTGACAGGAGACGGGGGACGTGCAGAGACTGGAGTGGGCAGGGCCTTCTCCTGTGACTGGGTGATCACAGACAGAAGAAGCAGTGAGAAGCCATAGATGAAAGTGGAAGGGGGGGATGAGCTCAACCACATGGGATGCCTGACATTGTACTATCACCACGCATAATGTCAGATGTCCTGTGCTACTGCCTGGTATATAACAACAGGGAGAGAGAGGCAAGAGGGAGAGAGAGAGGAGAGGAATAGAGGTTTGGCTTAGAGCCCACAGTGGAAAAATCCAACCCGCATAGTGATGCTGTGCTGCACACATGGTAATTTGCTTCACAGTTTTCCCGGTGTTTGATAACAGTTTTCTCTGCAATCATACATGGAATCATTGCAGTAAAGGTATGATTGCACTCAGTGTCTGTAAGGCACTGGCTTCACTTTACAGCCCTAAAGCCTACTGGTTGGTTCCCTTTAAACACACGGATCGTCCCATCAACTAATTAAAATAGTAACTCCTTCTCTAAGCCAGGCTTGTCTTATTTCATTACATTTATGCCTTTGACTCTCCTCCATTCTTAGACTTTCTCTTCACTTTGGTCAGAATTAAATGGAGCAACATAGTCACAAATCACTGATCTCACTTCCTCCTGTAGATTGACAGATGTAACAGATTACAGCACTCAGCTATTTCTGTCTGATCCATCAGTTCTAAGGAGCAAAGTATAGTGGCTGTAGTCAGGCACAACCATGCCGCTCTATTCAATAGAAGAAATTGGTATTTGGGACCTCTTTTCACATGATTGGTGTGGGCCCCAAATTACATTTATTGCCTATCCTATAGATTGGGGGAAAGTTTTTCATGGAAAAAAACACTATTTGCATTTAATTCTACATTTATTCCTATCATGGATAGAGGTTCTGGCAGTAAAAAGTGACAATAGCAATTTTTTTGTTGCTAAGCAACACTTGAATCATGGACTCAAGAATTTTATGCACTATGTAACACCATAAGGATTATTTTTAAGAACTGTGAAATTCACAGTTTGATCTTTAAACAGAAAAGATATATAGAAAAAGGATATTTAGCAATTTGTTGAAATTATAGGCTATGATCAATTTTTCAAGGTGAATTATATCTTATCTATTTATCTCCTGTTGCTTATATTGTATAAAAAAATTCCTTAGTTCCGTACAGTGATTGTCATCTCTTACATTATTCGCTGTTGCAGATGGGGTCACAATCTCATTTCTACATTGAGATATATAATGGCCTATTCATACAGCAAACTAATCTGTATTTTCTTGAAGAGGAGAAAAGCAATACATATAAGAAGTGCACAAAAAGTGTAAAAAAAACCCTGAAATGATAGCAAACCTTACCACTTTCGTTCTGGATCAGGTCAGTGCCCCCATCACGACATTTCTATCAAAAGATCCTACAACTCACAATCATATCGTTCTTAAAAATGGTAATAATATGCTAGGAAATGTTATCATCAGACTGCAGAGCATACAGAAATAACAGTACTAATTAGGATAGGGTTAGACTGCCGTAACTTAGATGAAGATCACATCGCTGTACACAGACTGACCATGGCTCTCCTGACCTGAGCATGACAACTTTGTGCATTTCTGTACAGCGGTCATGCTCTAGTCAGGGAAGCCACCAGCTAGTCCAAGTATTGTGATGCATTCTTCGCCTGAGTGATATGGTCATTCGACTTCAGCCTTAGGCTAGGGCCACACTTAACAGTGCCTTTATGTTTAGCGGATGCAGTTACAGCAAAGCCCAGCCTGCTGTAACGCACACCGTTAACATCGGGGGCTGCCTGCGAACGCTGCTCCATTGTAACCCCATGTTTACCAAGGATGCAGCCACACAGGAAGCCCCAGAACTGCGCTTTAGCAGAGTGCACAGGAAAATGTTGTCAGCAACGTTTTCCTGTGCTCTCTGCTAATGCGCAGTTCCTCGGGCTTCCTGCGTGGCTGCATCCATGGTAAACATGGGGTTACAAAAAAAGTTCATTTTTTTCTCATAAATATACACTCTGCATCCCATCTTGACTGAAAAAAACAGAAATGTAGATATTTGTACAAATGTATTAAAAAAAGAAAAACTGAAATATCACCTGGTCGTAAGTATTCAGACCCTTTGCTCAGACACTCATATATAAGTCACATGCTGTCCATGTCCTTGTGATCCTCCTTGAGATGGTTCTACTCCTTCATTAGAGTCAAGATGTGTTTAATTAAACTAATTGAACTTGATTTGACACACACACATCTATATAAGACCTCATAGCTCACAGTGTATGTCAGAGAAAATGAGAATCATGAGGTCAAAGGAACTGCCAAGGAGCTCAGAGACAAAATTTTGGCAAGGCACAAATCTAGCCAAGGTTACGAAACAATTTCTGCAGTACCCAAGGTTCCTAAGAGCACAGCGGCCTTCATAATCCTTAAATGGCGGGAGTTTGAGACCACCAGAAGTCTTTGTAGACCTGGCTGTCCAGCCAAACTGAGCAATCATGGGAGAAGAGACTTGGTGAGAGAGGTAAAGAAAAACCCCAAGATCACTGTGGCTGAGCTACAAAGATGCAATAGGGAAATGGAAGAAAGTTCACTGCAGCCCTCCACCACTTGGACCTTATGGCAGAGTGGCCCGAAGCAAGCCTCTCCTCAGGACAAGGCAAAAGGAAATCTGCATAGAGTTGTCAAAAAAAACACATAAGGGCTCCCAAACTATGAGAAATAAGATTCTCTGGTCTGATGAGACGAAGATAGAACTTTTTGGTGATAATTCTAAGTGGTATGTGTGGAGAAAACCAGGCACTGCTCATCATCTGCCCAATACAATCAACAGTTAAACATGGTGGTGGTAGCATCATGCTATGGGGGTGTTTTTCAGCTGCAGTGCTGCGTTTTGATGCTGTATTGTCAGGGACAAGACGACTGGTTGCAATTGAAGGAGACATGAATGCGGCCAAGTACCGAGATATCCAGTATGAAAACCTCTTCCAGACCTCAGACTTGGCTGAAGGTTCACCTTCCAACAAGACAATGACCCTAAGCACGCAGCTAAAATAACAAAGTAGTGGCTTCAGAACAACTCTGTGACCATTTTTGACTGGCTCTGCCAGAACCCTGCCTATACCCACCTGAACATCTCTGGAGGGACCTGAAAATGGCTGTCCACCAACGTTCACCATCCAACCTGATAAAACTGGAGAGGATCTGCAAGGAAGAATGGCAGAAGATCCCCAAATCCAGGTGTGAAAAACTTGTTGCATCATTCTTAAGGCCCAGTTACACACACAGATAATTGTGCAGAGATTGTTCACAGATCTCTGGTTGCAGTGACATCATGGACACATTATTCCATTTGTACATGGCCACAAAATGGAACAATGTGTCCATGATTTCACTGCAACCAGAGATCTGTGAACAATCTCTGCACAATCATCTGTGTGTGTAACTGGGCCTTTAAGAAGACTCATGGCTGTACCAGCTGAAAAGGGTGCTAGTAGTCAATACTGAGCAAAGGGGCTGAATACTTATGACCATGAGATATTTCAGTTTTTCTTCTTTAATAAAGTTGCATACATTTCTACATTTCAGTTTTTTTCAGTCTAGATGGGGTACAGAGCGTACAATAATGAGAAAATAATGAACTTTTTTAATTTACGAAATGGCTGCAATAAAACAAAGAGTGAAAAATTTAAAGGGGTCTGAATACTTTCCGTACCCACTGTATATGCATGACTTATTTATAGCAGCTAATCGGCGACAATTAAACCTGACCTTGTAAAATGTATAATCTTTTGCTTAATCTAACCTAAAATATGTGTTTTTTTCTTTTAAATTCTTTATTTTTAAATTGGTTAATTTTTACAAAGCATAGATAAGAAGTACAAAGTTTATCCAACTAACCGTATAAGCCTCCTGTACAAATATCCATATTGCTTCGTTTGATATAACAACTTATCAACAAATACAAAACTCTCCGAACTCTCGGGGATAGTCCCCTCTATTAACCAGACTGTGATATGCCGCTAGAGATGCAGAAAGATATTTCTATATTTATTCCTCCACAAGCCTCTCTGCGAATCCTTTGCCATAGGCCCTTTTTCGGGAACAAAGGTTATCAACTGCTATTGTTCCTCGTAGTGCCAAATACTTTCTTAGATGAAAACACCAATTGAAGCGTCTACAGGCCTCATACTGTAGAAATCAAAACAGGACATAGTGGGAGAAAAAAGGAGAAGTAAGAAGAGAGTAAGAAGAGTTCTAAGAGATAGGAATTAGATTGGGGAAGAAAGAAGACCGGTTTCGTCAGACTCATGGGTGGAAAGGAGAGTGGGGGAGGGAGGGGGGGCTGACTCAGAAATAGAGAAGTTGGGAGGTGGAGAAGAAAGAGGATGGAGCTTGATCAGGATGCGAATCTCTTAGTACTCAAACTCCAGGCTCTAATCCGCCATCTGTCAATAGCCGATCATATTCGGGTGTCTGTTGGAAGTCTATCCACTTGTACCATGTGGTCCAGTGTCTCAAGAATGAGTCATTCATGGAAGCTGTTAAATCCTCCATCAACATTAGTTCATTAATTTTACCAATCCAATGGACGAGACGAGGGGAAGATGTCGTACCCCAAAGAGCGGGTATACATGCCCTTGCCGCAATGATCAAAAACTTCAACAGAGAACGTTTGTAATTTTTTCCTGACATATTCGTTAGATGCAGTAGAACCATCATCGGGTTAAGAGGGTCCGCATAACCCGTCACTTGAGCTATCACAGTCCCTACTCCCTCCCAGAAAGCCTTGAGTTTGTCACAGCTCCAAAAAATATGAACCATAGATCCCGTCTCCGCTTTACAGCGCCAGCACTGGGCATCCACCAAAGGGTACATGGCATGAATTCTCTCCGGTACCCTGTACCACCTAGTCACAATTTTATACCCGGCCTCTTGTTGTTTCGAGCTAATGGAGGTGCTATGGGCCAAATTGCAGATTCTGTTTATCTGGGTATCTGAAAATTTTGTGCCCAGCTCCCTCTCCCAATTAGTTATAAAGTATGGGGGTTTCTGGTCCGGGGGGGAGTTCAGCATTGTGTATACTAGGGAGAGAACATGTCTCATCGGTCCCTTCCCAGAGCAAAGATTCTCAAACTGTGTCAAAGGGCTGGTGTAGCAACTCCGTGGTTGCAAAGAGCTCAAGAAGTGCCGTATCTGTAAGGATATCCACCAACCCAAGGGGACAGGTGACTCCATGCCTCGTAAGGCGGTCAGGGATGGCCAGTCATCTCCCTCTCTAAAAGACTCGACTCTGTCCTTGTCTGTCGCGATCCAGTGTTTTATCACACTATCACTTCTCACTTGGCCAAAGCCTGGGTGGCACAACACAGACGTGAGTCTAGAGTACGTAGGAATCATGAATGGTCTAGTCCAGAGGGACGAGCAGTAGTGTGCTGTCGCACCCAGAGTAGGATGTGTGCTTATTTCCTTCTGTGACGCTGACAGAAGCCAGGGCAGTCTAGACAAGGGGACAGAGCTGAAAGTCTGTTCTATGCCCACCCACGCCTTCCCCTCTGAATTCCTACACCAGTCCACCATCCTGGCAAAGTGCACTGCCAGTTGGTATAGTTTAATGTTCGGTAAACCGATGCCGCCCATCTACTTAGGACGGGACAGCAGAGCTTTACCGATCCCAGCTTTCTTCCCTCCCCATACAAATGATGCCTGGAGGGAGGAAACGGCCTGGATAAAGGATGCAGGGATTCTCACCGGTATCGCTTGTAGCAAGTAAAGGAGGTGTGGGAGAACATTTATCCGGAACACGTGGGTCCGCCCCAGCCAGGTAAAAGAAAGCTTCGACAATTTCTCACAGTCCTTTCTGAGGTTAGCCAAAAGTGGCGGGAAATTTAATTTAAACAACATGTCCGGGTTAGCCACTAGGTTGATCCCAAGGTATCGAATAAATGTGGTATTCCATTTAAAGCTAAAGGAAGCTTGAAGTGTGGTTGCGATATCTGATGGCAAATTTACATTAAGAAGTGTTTTTTTTCTTTTGAGAGAATCTAGATGGAGCTTGTAGAAGTTTACTCTAATACCATTTCACATGGTTATTTATGTAGCAATGTCTTATTTATGCTTCATTAGATTTTTGATTATTAGAAATGGATTCATGTTTTTACATTTAAATTTCCTCCATTTATATAAAAAAAAAATATAGCAACTATGTCACCAAAGAAACCATAAAGCTTTAGAAAAGTGTTTGCATGAGATGTCAAATGTGTGACAAGAGTACCACTATAATTTCTGTCATACAAAGTAAATTACCTAGTTCTGCTCTTGTCATCTGTGTGTTAATAAGAAATAGCGCAGTATAGTATTTTACATTTTAAAGAGTAAGAACACAACTCATTTTCATACCGGGATAAATACTATTGCAGAAAAAAACAATTCAGATGAATAAAAACAACACTATTACAATAGAAAGAGCAAATTAAAATATAAAATAAACAGGAAAAAAAAAGAAGTAAAAAATAGAAGTTTGTTCTGAACTGAACAAACCAAAGGACCCTTTGACGAAATGTCAAATCAGGACATGTTATAAAAATGTAAAGGTCTCTGATCGCAGCATTTAGAAGGCTAGGAGAGGGAGATAAACAAACAATATACAGTTGTGGCCAAAAGTATTGACACCGCTTCAATTCTGTCAGATAATACTCAGTTTCTTCCTGAAAATGATTGCAATCACAAATTCTTTGGTATTATTATCTTCATTTAATTTGTCTTCAATGAAAAAACACAAAAGAAAATGAAGCAAAAAGCAAAACATTGATCATTTCACACAAAACTCCAAAAATGGGCCAGACAAAAGTATTGGCACCCTCAGCCTAATACTTGGTTGCACAACCTTTAGCCAAAATAACAGCCATCAACTGCTTCCGGTAACCATCAATGAGTTTCTTACAATGCTCTGCTGGAATTTTAGACCATTCTTCTGTGGCAAACTGCTCCAGGTCCCTGATATTTGAAGGGTGCCTTCTCCAAACTGCCATTTTTAGATCTCTCCACAGGTGTTCTATGGGATTCAGGTCTGGACTCATTGCTGGCCACCTTAGAAGTCTCCAATGCTTTCTCTCAAACCATTGTCTAGTGCTTTTTGAAGTGTGTTTTGGGTCATTGTCCTGCTGGAAGACCCATGACCTCTGAGGGAGACCCAGCTTTCTCACACTGGGCCCTATATTATGCTGCAAAATTTGTTGGTAGTCTTCAGATTTCATAATACCATGCACATGGTCAAGCAGCCCAGTGCCAAAGGCACCAAAGCAACCTCAAAACATCAGGGAACCTCCGCCATGTTTCACTGTAGGGACCGTGTTCTTTTCTCTGAATGCCTCTTTTTTTCTCCTGTAAACTCTATGTTGATGCCTTTGCCCAAAAAGCTCTACTTTTGTCTCATCTGACCAGAGAACATTCTTCCAAAACGTTTTAGGCTTTCTCAGGCAAGTTTTGGCAGACTCCAGCCTGGCTTTTTTATGTCTCGGGGTAAGAAGTGGGGTCTTCCTGGATATCCTACCATACAGTCCCTTTTCATTCAGACGCTGACGGATAGTATGGGTTGAGCTTGATCTTGTTTTGATGTTATCCACCATCCGCACAATCTTGCATTGAAATCTCTCGTCAATTTTTCTTTTCCGTCCACATCTAGGGAGGTTAGCCACAGTGCCATGGGCTTTAAACTTCTTGAAGACACTGCGCACGGTAGACACAGGAACATTCAGGACTGTGGAGATGGACTTGTAGCCTTGAGATTGCTCATGCTTCCTCATAATTTGGTTTCTCAAATCATCAGACAGTTCTTTGGTCTTCTTTCTTTTCTCCATGCTCAATGTGGTACACACAAAGACACAGGACAGAGGTCGAGTCAACTTTAATCCATGTCAACTGGCTGCAAGTGTGATTTAGTTATTGCCAACACCTGTTAGGTGCCACAGGTAAGTTACAGGTGCTGTTAATTACACAAATTAGAGAAGCATCACATGATTTTTCTAACAGTGCCAATACTTTTGTCCACCCCGTTTTTATGTTTGGTGTGGAGTTATATCCAATTTGGCTTTAGGACAATTCTTTTTGTGTTTTTTCATGTAAGACAAATTAAATGAAGATAATAATACCAAAGAATTTGTGATTGCAATCATTTTCAGGAAGAAACTGAGTATTATCTGACAGAATTTCAGGGGTGTCAATACTTTTGGCCACAACTGTAAGTGTGGTATTGATGTAATTGTACTGACCTGAAGAACAAAGCTGTCTTATCACTTTTATGACACAGTGATTGGAGTTATTTTTTTTATCCTGAATTGCTGTTTCTTCATTATTCTGCCTCCCCAAAAAATAGAATAGAATAAAATAAAAAAAATAGTATGGACCCAAATATGACACCAGTAAAACCTTCAACTCATCTTGAAAAAAACATGCCCATATGTATCTATGTCAAGGGAAGAATAAAAAATCTATGGCCTTCAAAATATGGTGGTGCAAAAAAGTCTTTATTTTGTCAAAAAGTATTCTTTAGCTTGTAATAGTAGGAAATATAAACATATGTATATATATATATATATATATATGTATACATCTAAATATAACATATATATATACATGTATATATATACATTTATATACATATATATATGGGTTGGTTATTCAGCCTTCCACATGTCGGATCTACCAGAGGGTCCTGGGAGTTTGAGGATTATATATATTATACATTTTAGCCAAGGTGCGGGTTTCCGGACATCTCTGCAGTATGTTAATTTTATACTGCGAAACAGGGGGAGATAACCATCGGATCGGGTAAACTCATGGAAAAGCCGCCCTGCACCCACCGTAAATGGTGAGTACAGGGCGGCAACGATCTCCCAATGAGCACCCACGAGTTCCCTCAGGTCTGGAGGCACTGTGCCCAAGACACAGTGGCTCCGGACCATGAGCACCCTCATACCACAGAGTGGACGATATAAAAAAATAAATAAGGTGCTCTGCAAATGGAGTCCACAAACTATTCTAAGAAATTCTGTGCTCAAAAAGTTAAATAGTGCTCCTTCTTTCCCAGGCCCATGTGACCAAACACTACTGTACAGTCACATATAGGGTATTATCACATTCAAGAGAAATTATGTAACAAACTCTGGGCCATTTTTACTTATTTCCCCTTATAAAAATTAGAAATCTGGGGCAAAAACAATATTTTGGCAGTAAAAATGTGTTTGTTTTTCACCTTTCCTTGTTATCATGTGAACTGATGGAAAAAAACATAATAAAATAAAAACAAAATAAACGAAAAATACTCTCCCAGTTAAATGGATAAAATTGGGGCTAATGGCCACTTTACACGTCCCAACGTCGGTCCGATATTGGATCCGACGCCGCGGGAGCGCGCTTTTTCTGCCCAGATTTCCAAGATCACATCGGAGATTTACACAACGCAATATCGGCAGGCAACGCCACTACGATATCTACGCCCCCTTTGTACGGCCGACCCAGGAACGACCATTTAACATGGGAGAGAATAGGGGACATTGTACTTCACATCGTAATTGGGCTTTTACACAGCCCGATCCGGCTACAACGTCCAACCAATATCGGGCCATTGGAGAGCACGCTCATTCGATCCCCGATATCGTTTTGGTATCGTTCGTGCATCGTATTGGACATTTATACTATACAACGCACGAACGATATCGGGGACAACGCACGAACCACGTGACTTTTGGTCGGAGTTGGACGCCGATATCGGGACGTGTAAAGTGGCCATTAAGAGTTGCACATGTAGATAATGTGAATGTTAGTCCTATCCACTATAAGATGCAAGTAATAGCCAAAGGTGTATCTGGGTTCTTTTGCAACTAGGGCAAGGATTCAGTTTGGTTCCACCCCCTCAAGCAGTTTGAGTAGTTGTAATGTTACCGCTCATTCATAAAGGCCGCTGGAAGAGCGGGGTTCAGCGCCAGAGGATGGCGCTTCAATGAACGCGCCATCTTCTGGGGCGGCTGCGGGCTGCAATTTGCAGCGGGGGTGCCCAGAAAGCTTGGGCATCCCTGCGCTGCGGATTCCAGCCCCCAGCTGCTTAGCTGTACCTGGCTAGACATAGAAATTGCGCGGAGCCCCACGGATTTTTTTTAATTATTTCATGAAATTCATGAAATAATAAAAAAAAGGGCTCCCCTATATTCTTGTGTCTGGCCAGGTACAAATAGGCACCTGGGGGTTGGGGGCAGCCCGTCGCTGCCTGCTGGATCCGGCTGGTTCCAGAAATACGGCAAAGCCCACGTCAAATTTTTTTCTGACAAATCCATAAAACAATGTAAATAAAAGGGACTGCATCTTTATTAACCCCTGGACCATGGGCGAGGGGTTAATAAAGAGGCAGTCCCTTTTTTAGGATTGCTTTATTGATTTTTCAGAAAAAAAAAATGACGTAGGCTTCGCCGTATTTCTGGAACCAGCCGGATCCAGCAGGCAGCGACGGGCTGCCCCCAACCCCCAGGTGCCTATTTGTACCTGGCCGGACACAAGAATATAGGCAAGCCCTCTTTTTTTATTATTTCATGAATTTCATGAAATAATTAAAAAAAAATTTGTGGGGCTCCACGCAATTTCTATGTCTAGCTAGGTACAGCTAAGCAGCTGGGGGCTGGAATCCGCAGCGCAGGGAGGCCCAAGCTTTCTGGCACCCCCCGCTGCAAATTGCAGCCTGCAGCCGCCCCAGAAGATGGCGCGTTCATTGAAGCGCCATCCTCTGGCGCTGAACCCCGCTCTTCCAGCGGCCCTGGTGGCGGTGGCACGCTGGGTAATAAAGGGGTTAATACCAGCTTTGTTATACAAGCTGGTATTAAGCCCGAGATTCTTAATGTCAGGCCAGGTTCGACCCGGCCACTAAGAATCTCCAATAAAGGGTTAAAAAAAACACCACACAGAGAAAATTTTTTATTAGAAATAAAAAAAAAAAGCCATTAGGGACTCCATCTTTAATTAAAAAAATCCTCTTCCGTCCGACGTAGTCCAAAACGCGATGTCCTCTCTGCTACATCCCCTGTGCATAGATATAGATGTCTATAGATGTCTATGCACAGGGAATGAGCAGACTGAGAACAATCTCAGCTCTGCTACATCAGGCAGCAGGCGGGCTCTAGGACCCTGGAGCTGCACAGAGCAGACAGCTCTTACTCTGCGAGTTTCCCAGCTATCACTGGCACAGTAGCGAGTCCAATGCAAGTTGATTTGCATTGGGCTGGTTACTGTGGAGTAAACGCTGGGAAACTCGCAGAGTAACGAGTCCTAGCAGATAGAGCCTGAAGCTTCCGAGACACATCTGCAATTTGTAAATCACACATTACTCGCTATTACTCGCTTCCCCATTCATTAACATTGGACTCGCTAGACTCGCAACGAGTAGCGAGTCCCGGGCTCGGACTCGCTACAGTCAAGCGATTCCGAGTAATTTAGGACTCGCCCATCACTATAAAAGATCAATGAGTGCGGATCCCAAATCATTCTGTGTTTATCCAGAACCAAGACACACTGTTTTTGGGTGTTCTCTTGTGTATTTCAACATGTCATACCATCTTTCCCTAAACTGAGCGTATTTTACTGCACTGGGTGCTTTACAGTATATTTGGGTAGCCCTACCCAGAAGTGTCAACTCCTGTCCAGTGTAGATTTTGGGTTGATCCTCTGACCAAAAGACGCCCAACCAAAGGGTATTGCAATCGTCTTTATGTTCAGTTTAGAAACAACCATGACTAATTTTTTCCATATTGCCATATGACCGTTAATACTTTTGACTTTCTTTTGGCTGAAATACAACCCTTGATTACGCGGCAAGACACCATCATGCGACCAAGCTTTTCCGCAGAGGAGCGTCTATTGGTAACCTTAAAGAGGACCTGTCACCAACCATCCATGGTGATCTAATTGCAGCACTGAATGCAGCATGTCTGCTGCATTCAGGCAAGGGGTCCCCCATCCCTTGAGCCCCCCTCTACGCCGAGATAATTGACTTTGAAAGCTTACATACTGGAGCCAAATAGGAGGGTCTTGTGGCTGGAGCCACTTCTCTCACAGGGCAGTTTCACGCCCCTGCATTTGTTATCTGCCCGCCGCTGCCACCTCCCTCCTGTCATTCATTCTCTCCCTCGCCTGCTGCATAGTACACAGAGCGAGGGATCACTTATTGTGGTGCTGGCCGCATTTCCCCACCTCCTGCGGTGATGTTACTGCTTATCCCCGCTCTGCTCCATGGTTAACATGGGGCAGGGCGGGTATAAGTGGTGATGTCACTGAAGGAGGTGGGGTGTCCGGCCTCCTGCTGTGATGTCACCGCTTTACCCCGCCCTGCTGCATGGTTAACATGGAGCAGGGCGAGTATAAGCGGTGACGTCACCGCAGCAGGCGAGGAAATGCGGCCAGCACCACAATAAGCGATCCCTCGCTCTGTGTACTATGCAGCAGGCGAGAAAAAGAATGAATGACAGGAGGGAGGCAGCGGCAGGCGGATAACAAATACAGGGGGTATGAAACTGCCCTGTGAGAGAAGTGGCTCCAGCCACAAGACCCCTCCTATTTGGCTCCAGTATGTAAGTTTTCAAAATCAATAATCTCGGGGGGCAGGGAGGCTCAAGGGATGGGGGACCCCTTTTCTGAATGCAGCAGACATG
Organism: Allobates femoralis; assembly: GCA_033576535.1. Classification (NCBI taxonomy): domain Eukaryota; kingdom Metazoa; phylum Chordata; class Amphibia; order Anura; family Aromobatidae; genus Allobates; species Allobates femoralis. Next base: position 161,906,198 of record JARQOC010000003.1, read on the forward strand.
CTGCATTCAGTGCTGCAATTAGATCACCATGGATAGTTGGTGACAGGTCCTCTTTAAGGTATGTGTTCTAAATGTTAGTTTCACGTATGTGTGGTTCTTTGCGCATATATGTCTACACTGTGCCTTGGCACATGTGTGAGTTGTTTTGGTTTGGTTTTCCTTCCATTGCAGGGAAGCCATTTGTCACATAAACCTTGTTTTTTGTAATTCTAATATTTATGTTTTTTCCCTAGATTCTTGTCAACTGGTCTGTTCTATGCTGCCCTCTATTTGGAGTTTTTACTGGGCAGGTCCACTATTGGGGCAATCATGTTTTATACTTGTGTGGCCATTTTGGAGCGCCTTTATGTGACCCTCATGCCAGAACCCACTGAAGAACTTTGGCTAAAGAATGCAGATGGTTTCATGACAAAGTGCCAGTTTCCCAACAGGCTGGGTGGCATAGATGGCAAGCACATTCGTGTTCGCAAGCCTCCACACTCTGGATCGTTGAACTTTAACTACAGACAGGTTTTTTTAAATTGTCCTTTTGGCAGCTTTGTGTTGATTGATATAGGGGCGTATGGAAGTCATGGAGATTCTGCAATTTACAACTCCCCCACAATGGGTCGGAGGATGCGTAACACCAACACAATGTGCCCCCACCCAGACCAATTCTTGGCACAGCATGTGTGGCCATACCTTTTTGTTTGGCGGTGGACCAGGCTTACCAACTGAGCCCACATATGATGCGCCCTTTTCCTAGGTGGACTTTGAATGACAATAGGCGGGTGTTGAATTACCGACTCACATGTGCAAGGCGTGTTGTAGAATGTGCCTTTGCGATCCTTTGCGCTGAATGGAGGATCCCGATGACTCCAATTCAACTAAGTAAGGAAAATGTGAAACATGTAATTAAAGTGGTGGTCATTCATAATCTGACCCACACACGTGACAGCTTGGCTGGTATGTATCCAGATGCATCGGGGAATAGTCATGTCAGCACACAACCCTCCTCAAGGGTTACTCGTGGGTGGCCTCTTAGTGGTGTATGTGTGCGCAATATATCGTGTGAATATTTTGTTTCTGAGGATGGCACAATACTCAGTCAACAAGAAGTACTTGGCTGAGTTGTAACATGTTTAATACAATTCTTTTCTGCAGACATTGTAAATAAAACATTTTTTGCTTCAAAAAAGAATGTCAACTTGTTTACATACACATGTCTGACATATGAAATGAAATTAACCCACACATACGTTACAGGTGTTCACTAACAATAGAAACGTGTACCAACTTAAAAAAAACCAAAAACACATATTTGGATCATATATGTAGGTGACATGTTGGTAAAAGCAGTAACGGACCTGCAGAAAAAGTGTCCAAAAATAACATTTTGCTAATTTGCCAGGAATATTTTACATCAACAATGTCCCATTACAGATTTGTGTATCTGTTTTGCTCTTGTGTGGGCTGGTCAGAGAAATTCAGGAAAACATGTTGTCTCCTTTTTGTACCCTGAGTGGCAGGAACTGATGCTCCAATGTGTGTCTGGCCATATTGCTGTGGAGGCAACATGTTCCTGTCCTGAGCCTGACTTTGGGTTGGCCCATGGAATGACCCAGTGGGTTGCCAAGGGTTGGTATTGGTTGCAAGGCTGTCAGGACGACTGGGGCCAGGTTGATGTATGTTTCCACCAAAAGTCTGTAGACTTTGGCGAAATGAGAATTGATCTCCATGTTGCCCTTCCTGCAATGGGTTTGTTGAGAAACCCATGTTGTTGTGTATGCGGTGTCACAATCTGTGGCATACCTGTGCTAAGATGACTTTCAGGAGGCTGGCATTGGTAGTGGGAAGCTGGAGCAGGACACTCAGGATGTGGTGGTGAAGCCAGTGGTAGAGGGTCAGTGCTTGCCACCTCACTGCTGGCTCTTTGCAGGTTATTTTCTGCAGACAGCTACCATTTCTCAAGAAAATTAAATACTGTCATGGGGTTGTTTGGTGCAGTGCATGCATCGAGCACAATGTTAAATGCATTTCGGCACCGTAAATGAAAGGGTCGTGGAATGTCCCTGAGATACGCAAGACTGCGCACATATGCCTCCTCTCCATCATCATTGACGGTCCCAGATGGGTACTGGAGTACTCCAGTCTCTATCTCGCGCCGTGTACTGGTGCTGGGGAGTTCCCTCCTACGCTGTGCTCTTTGGGAGATGCTTAAAGGCACATGTCGATCAGGGCTGACGTTGCGTGGAGGTTCATCAACTGCGGACTCTTGCACAGCTGATGGTGAAGCAGCTGAACTGGTGGTTCGTCTGCTGCAGCTGCCCCTGGCACATCCATAGCAGCCGATGAAGATGACCTTGCCGGGGGCTCTTGAGGGCCAGAACCAGCACCCTCATCATCAGCAACTTGCTCAACCACAGGCTCAGAATCTGTGGCCCCCTCACCCTCAGTAAGGTTGGAGTCAGTGCAGAAAAGGAAAACAAGCCAATCTCAAAAACAAGCATTCAGAATGTAGACACAGCATACTGTACTTATTAAAATTACTATGTACTTACGTACAACCATCGATTATCGGGGCCAGGAAACTCATAAGTACATAGTATATGTACGGCCTTTTACCAGTCGGGTGCCTACCACTTCTGTGACGTGCCTGCCTCTTCCGCCTGTACTGGTCTCTGCAGTTCCTCCACCTTTTCGTGAGTTGTGTCACTGTAAATACAGTGTGGTATGTTTTTAATCACATACAGTGCGCACCGCCACATAATATCTGTCATGCATGACTGTATAATCACATACAGTGCGCACCGCCACATAATATCTGTCATGCATGACTGTATGATTGCTATGAATGAAACCACACCTGATATCACTCAACATGCTTACCTATGAGTACATGCCAAAGCCTTAGGGCACCATGAAACCAATGTAAGCACACTTAAGCATCATCATGGTGGAAACAAATGCAGCACACACATGGTACTGAGGTGCTGCCAAACAAAATGGCATAAATAGGGAGCGCACATAGGGCGTTATCTTCTTAATAAATAGTCCAGTCCCCCCAATCGGTGTGACTCACCTGCGGTGGTTGTGAGAGCCACAACAAACTGAGAGAGCCTGGTAGTGGTCGCAGCAGGAGCCCACTGAAAATAAATGATTTCCACCGAAGAAAGAGCTGGGCTTTGTAGTCTGCGCTGACCTCAAGAAACTTCCAGTCCAGTAAAGGGTTAATCAGGTTCTGGTTTATTTGCCTACGCGTTTCGTGGCTTTAAATCTGCCACTTCATCAGGGCTATTAGGTGAAGGAAAAGAGAAAAAAAATCACTATATATATCCTGGTGTATATAACCCCCATCCTGGTACATATGGCCCTCATTCTAGTATAATATGTCCCCAGTGGCATAACTTGAAGCCAATTACTGCAAATCTTTAATGACAATAGTCTTTTTCTATAGACCACAGGGACTTTTGGGACCCCCTAGGCTCCGGGGCCTTCTTGCGATTGCAACCTTTGCACCTGTTGTAGTTACGCCCCTGTATGTCCCCCATACTGGTATATATGGCCCTCATCCTGTTACACGGTACCCCATCTTGGGATATAGCTCCTTTCATGGATATGGCCACCTTATCTTACATATGGCCCTCCTGTGATGGCACATGTCCCCCTGTGCTGTCACATGTCCCCCTTTCCTGGTACATGTCCCCCTGTGCTGACACATGTTCCCTTGTGATGGCATATGTTCCTCTGTGCTGACACATGTCCCCCTGTGATTGTGACTCACCCCAGTGGGGGTCGGGCGGTACTCAGAACCGGGCCCTCTCATTGTCAGCGGGGCTGTGGGATGTCACGGTGGTGCGACCTTGTCCGTGGTCCTCGTGGGCGGTCAGTAGAAAGGGCAAGAATAGAAAGCAAAAAAATAAATAAATAAAAAGAGTTTGTCGTGATGCCACCCGTGGAAGACGGCCAATAGGGGCCTCTGCTGTTGTCCGGGACCTCTGGGGATGATTGAACTGCAGCTGTGATGGTTTTGCTCCCCACCGGAGAAGTGGGTCCATAGGGCATCTGGAGTGTAAGGAAATTTGGGTGATGGAGAGCCAGTGGGGCTGAACAGGCTGCAGGGTAAGATCCGGACTACTCTCAGGCAGGCTCCAGCTGCCTACATGGCATTTCAGTCTACCGCTCCTCAGGCGAGAAACAGTCTGACACAGTGCTGAGTTCCAACCCGGTTTACTGAGCTCTCCTCCATATGCAACACAGTTACAGCTCAAGAACAGTAGTGGTCTGGGAAGTCTTTAGCAACCAGGATGGCTTGTCCAGTTCAACCCTCTCATGTGCCATTCCTCACGGGCCTCTCTTCCTCAGTGCTGTCTGTTCTCCTCCTTCCTGTATGTGCCTCAGTGCACAGAGCCCCAATACAGCAGCCACAGGCATTCGTTGGGCGACTTGCAGTGTCCACTGGCCCTAGTTCGGCTGTCTTCTCAGCGGATGTGCCGGGGGTTGGCCACAGCTTTTCAAGATCTCATGGCATCCCGGGTTCTGTGGTTGGAGCTTGGAGTCTTTTCGCCACCTTTCAGAGCCGGGCCCCTGGTTCTCACCCTGCCCCTCCGCTTTAGTTCAGATTCGGGCCCATGGGTGGATCGCTTACTGCCCATGCCCTAGGGCTCCCTCTGCCTCCTCGTGGTCTATGGCCTCATGACCTGGGATGAGTCACGTCATTGCTCCTGTCCTCCGGGTCCTTTCTCTCTGTCCTCTCCGCAGCCGACCTCTTCCGACTGCGTGACACTTCCTGTGGTGTTTCCCCTTTGTCCCTTTCTTTTACTTGACCACATCCTGCTCCCTGTCCACCCACCACCTTTCTCCCCCCGCCATCCCACAGGATGGCTGAACCGTCCCACTACCTGGGTTCACCCACTCTCCCTGGGACCGGGTGTGTTGGGTGTGTTTGTGGGTGACTGGACTTACCAAACCTGGTTGCCGCAGATGGGAATACTACCCCCAGGTGTGGGTGCAGTACCTCTTAATGGCGACCAGACCGCTGGGGCGCCACACTTGCACATCTCCCCCTGTCCTGTCACATGTCCCCCTGTGCTGGCACATGTCCCCGTGATGGCACATGTCGTGCCTGTGATGGCACATTTCCCCCTGTCCTGGTACATAGTCCCCCTGTGATGGCACATGCCCCCCTGTGATGGCACATGTCCCCCTGTGATGGCACATAGCCCCCATGTGATGGCACATGTCACCCTGTGACAGCACATGTCCCCCTGTGATAGCACATGTCCCCCTGTGCTGGCACATGTCCCCCTGTGATGGCACATGTCCCCCTGTGCTGGCACATGTCCCCCTGTCATGGCACATATCCCCCTGTGCTGGCACACACAGCCCCACCATCCCGGATATGACCCCCCTGTCATGCTATATTGCCCCTGCTGGCATGCACCCTGTAAAATAACAAATGCTGTTACTCACCTTCTATTGATTGCTCTGTGCCTGCAGCTGAGTGGTGACTTCCGTTATCTGTTCTGGCATCAGGTTATCTGATCATTATGTGATGTCATCACTGTGCACCCCAGTCACATGATCCGATGCCCGGGACCAACGCTGGAAGTCACCGTTCAGCTGGAAGCATGGAGCGATCAATGGAAGGTGAGTAACAGTGTTTGTTATTTTACTGGGTGCTCTTCAGCAGGGGCCATATAGCCTGATGGGGGGGCCATATCGGGGGCAGTGGGGCTGTGTGTACCAGCAGGCATGTGCCAGCAGGGGACATATAGTGTACTGGAGGTGCACATGTAATATGCGTCTTTCCTCTGTCCATCACCTCGGTGCTGTTTCTAGGGTCCTCACACTTACCCAGTCTGGTCAAGGTGGGATTCCAGTCCAACAGAAATATTCCACCTGGAATTCTGCAAGCACCTTCTCCAGGTCTGCCGGAGCACCTCCAACAGTGCTTGTGGGGTCGAGCTGGGCAGATTCCCTCTACATCTAATGGTCCTTAAGAGGGCAATGTCATTCCAGTCTCACCTACATAGGAGCAATCCAAGCTCCCATCACCATAAAGCCCTGATACATGTAGGTAAAACAGAAAAACCAGGACCCTCGGAACAGCCCACTCAAACCCAACCCGACCAGAACACCAATCACAACAACCTGACAAAAGCCGGAATCAGGAAGATGGTAGACGAAGGCAAGGAGAGGTATATCAGTGAGTGGAAGAATGATATCATCAGCTCACAGAAACTGACCATGTACCGGAGTCTACAGAGAGCCTATAGACTGGCCCCATATCTGGAGAAACTCCCGGACCACAGAGCCCGCAAGATCCTGAGCTGATATAGACTCAGTGCCTACAGTCTGGCCCTGGAGGATGAAACCCACTTCCTGCTACACTGCTCCAAATACTCAGCAGTGAGGGACACTCACTTCAGGAGACTCTCAAATTTCTTCCCAGATTTCATCACCATGAAGGAGAGCAGTGGTGATAGCAGCGCAGTATGTGAGTGAATGGTATAGACTGTGAGAAAGAGAACTATGATATGCCATGGACTTCTATAGCCCCCACCCTGGACCTGCCCCCATCCATCTTCCCTACAGCCCCTGTCCAACATCCCTACAGTCCCTATCCCTATTCCCTTTTGTACACTTGCTTTCGCAAAACTAATGTGTATTTAGTCCTGCCAATAAAGCTTCTTTGAATCTTTGAATTGTATGGTGATGTTTTGATGGTGAATCACCTTTATCAAGCCAAAGATAGAAACAAAGAGAGATAGGCTGAGAAAGAGATAGATTATATAGACAGAGAGATAGAGGACACAGCACTATTCATATTTTTCTAAATTTGTAATAAAAAGGCAAAATAATTGTGTTAGTCATTTAATTTTGACTAGATGAGCACATATTCTAGATTAAACTGTTTTATGCAAATTTATGCAATTATGTTAGGCTTACTTGAAAAATTAACACCTGTTGTGTGGTAATTATTCAAATAAATGTATTACTAACATAAAATGGCATGTTTTGCATTACTTAGCAGAGATCTGTTTTTTTCTATACTAAAAGTAAATGAGAAAAAAAATCAATGTAATGAGCAAACTAGCAGGAGTTTTACTTAGAATATTCAACTAACTTAAGTTAAATGTCTCTATTTTTTTCAATAATTTAATTGTGAAATAATAATGAATTTAGAAAGGGTATATTCAATAGTTCTTATTGCAATCTCCATATCAAAATTATTTAAAGGGAACCTGTCACCTCGATTTACCCCCCTATCCCACCACTACCTGTCCCTGCACCTTCCTAGCAGATCCCTAACCATCCCTGTCTCACCTAAGAGTGCCGTATAAAGAGTAAGAAAAAGACTTATACAGATACAGTGCCTACAAGTAGTATTCAACCCCCTGCAGATTTAGGTGGTTTGATAAGATGCAAATAAGTTAGAGCCTTCAAACTGCAAACGAGAGTAGGATTTATTAACAGAAGCATAAATCTTACAAATCAAAAAGTTATGTTGCTCAGTTGAATTTTAATAAATTTTAAACATAAAAGTGTGGGTCAATTATTATTCAACCCCTCAAACCACCAGCATTCTGTTTGGTCCCCCTAAAGTATTAAGAAGTATTTCAGGCACAAAGAACAATGAGCTTCACATGTGTGGATTAATTATCTCTTTTGCCAGCCTTTTCTGACTATTTAAGACCCTCCCCAAACTTGTGAACAGCACTCATACATGGTCAACATGGGAAAGACAAAGGAGCATTCCAAGGCCATCAGAGACAAGATCGTGGAGGGTCACAAGGTTGGCAAGGGGTACAAAACCCTTTCCAAGGAGTTGGGCCTACCTGTCTCCACTGTTGGGAGCATCATCCGGAAGTGGAAGGCTTATAGAACTACTGTTATCCTTCCACGGCCTGGACAGCCTTTGAAAGTTTCCTCCCGTGCCGAGCCAGGCTTGTCTGAAGAGTCAAGGCTAACCCAAGGACAACAAGGAAGAAGCTCCGGGAAGATCTCATGGCAGTGGGGACATTGGTTTCAGTCAATACCATAAGTAACGTACTCCACCGCAATGGTCTCCGTTCCAGACAAGCCCGTAAGGTACCTTTACTTTCAAAGTGTCATGTCAAGGCTTGTCTACAATTTGCTCATGATCACTTGGAGGACTCTGAGACAGACTGGTTCAAGGTTCTATGGTCTGATGAGACCAAGATCGAGATCTTTGGTGCCAACCACACACGTGACGTTTGGAGACTGGATGGCACTGCATACGACCCCAAGAATACCATCCCTACAGTCAAGCATGGTGGTGGCAGCATCATGCTGTGGGGCTGTTTCACAGCCAAGGGGCCTGGCCATCTGGTCTGCATCCACGGGAAGATGGATAGCACGGCCTACCTGGAGATTTTGGCCAAGAACCTCCGCTCCTCCATCAAGGATCTTAAGATGGGTCGTAATTTCATCTTCCAACAAGACAACGACCCAAAGCACACAGCCAAGAAAACCAAGGCCTGGTTCAAGAGGGAAAAAATCAAGGTGATGGAGTGGCCTAGTCAGTCTCCTGACCTTAACCCAATTGAAAACTTGTGGAAGGAGCTCAAGATTAAAGTCCACATGAGACACCCAAAGAACCTAGATAACTTGGAGAAAATCTGCATGGAGGAGTGGGCCAAGATAACTCCAGAGACCTGTGCCGGCCTGATCAGGTCTTATAAAAGACGATTATTAGCTGTAATTGCAAACAAGGGTTATTCCACAAAATATTAAACCTAGGGGTTGAATAATAATTGACCCACACTTTTATGTTTAAAATTTATTAAAATTCAACTGAGCAACATAACTTTTTGGTTTGTAAGATTTATGCTTCTGTTAATAAATCATACTCTCGTTTGCAGTTTGAAGGCTCTTATTTGCATCTTATCAAACCACCTAAATCTGCAGGGGGTTGAATACTACTTGTAGGCCCTGTATGTGTAGTCTGCATTCGTAGTCTGCAGTGGGTGGGCTCCGGGGCTCTATTATCCCCTCCTGGATTGCACTCAGCATGCCCCGCTGGGCATCATTATTTCTTCTTCTTGTCCGGCCTCTATTTGAAATTCCCAGCTCTTCTGATGATGATGCGCCGAACCGGAACATCATATCCGACCCGATGCATTATGGGGGCTGATCAAGTGGTACGGGCTGGCTCCAGTGCATGCACAGTGCGCATATTGAAGCCGACCCGTAGCACGTGATCAGCCCCCACAATGCACCGGGCCGGCGGATATGACGTTCCGGCTCGTGCATTATCATCAGAAGAGCTGGGAATTTCAAATAGAGGCCGGACAGGAGAAGGAATAATGACGCCCAGCGGGGCGTTCTGAGAGCAAGCCAGGAGGAGACAATGGAGCCCGCCCACCGCAGACTATGGATGCGGTCTTCATGTAGCTATATAAGTCTTTTTCTTACTCTTTCTTACTCTTTATAGGGCACTCTAAGGTGAGACAGGGATGATTAGGGATCAGCTAGGAAGATGAAGGGAAAGGTAGTGAGTGGTAGGATAGGGGATTAAATCGAGATGACAGGTTCCCTTTAACCTCTTGATAACCAGAACACTATTTTCCTCTTTGTATTCTGTCAGTCTTAACTTTTCATTATTTAATCTATTGATGATCTGAACACATTTATTTTCCTCTTTGTATTCTGTCAGTCTTGACTTATAATTTTTTTTTCCATTTGTTCATATTAACTTTTATTTTGGCATAAAACAAGAAAAAATCCATGTTGTTGCAGTATTTTTTATGGTATACACCTCTACTATAATAATTGTCTAAAGCCTGTCTGAAGCCGAAATCGCGTGCGTCTGGCGGCCACTAATGTGTGCAGACTATGCAAATAGACGCGCAAATTTAAAACCTGGCGTCAGCAACAGACAGTGCTTTTTTTGTGATGGTACGGTGTACCGGAAAATGTGAGCTGGGGGAGGCTGGTGGAGGCTGCAGGAGGGAGTGGGAGATCTCCTGCTCCTGCCCATATAATATGCATAACCGCTCTCCATCACTGTGGTGCTGAAACCGCACCATGGTGATGGGCAGGGAGAGCAGCGCATAATATATATTCCTGCGTCCCCCTGTGATGGCACATGCCCCCCCTATGTTAGATATGGCCCCCATGCTGCTGCCATAGTAAAATAATAAACTCTATACTTACCTCCTGGCTCCTCCTCCAGCGCTGATCTCCCGGTGTCTCTCCGGTCTCCCTGCTGCTACTGTGATCGCACGCAGAGATGATGTCACTTTCTGCTGTGCCGATCACATGACCGCACAGAACCAGGAAGTGGAGGAGCTCTGCAGCATCATCTCTGCCTGAGCACAGCAGCACGAGGGAGACCGGGAGATCAGCGCTGGAGGAGGGAAGAATATAGCAGCATGGGGGCAGCATCTAACAAAGGGGGCATGTGCCACGCATAGATGACTTGTGCCCTGCATAGGGGACGTGTGCCCTGCATAGGGGACGTTTTCCATGCATAGGGGACGTGTGCCACGCATAGGGGATGTGTGCCATGCATAAGGGACATGTGACATGCATAGGGGATGTGTGCCACGCATAGGGGATGTGTGCCATGCAGAGGGGACGTATGCCACGCATAGGGGACGTGTGCCATGCATAGGGGACGTATGCCATGCATAGTGGATTTGTGCAATGCAAAGGGGACGTGTGCAATGCATAGGGGATGTGTGCCATGCATAATGGACGTGTGCCATGCATAGTGGACATGTGCCATCCATAGGAGACGTGTGCCATGCATAGGGGACATGTGCCACGCATAGGGGATGTGTGCCATGCATAGGGGATGTGTGCCCTGCATAATGAATGTGTGCCATGCATAGGAGACGTGTGCCATGCATAGGGGACGTGTGCCATGCATAATGGACGTGTGACATGCATACGGAATGTGTGCCATGCATAATAGGATGTGTGCAATGCAAAGGGGACATGTGCAATGCATAGGGGACGTGTTCCATGCATAGGGGATGTGTGCCATGCATAATGGATGTGTTCCATGCATAGGGACGTGTGCCATGCATAGGGGACGTGTGCCATGCATAATGGATGTGTGACATGCATAGGGGATGTGTGCCATGCATAACGGATGTGTGCCATGCATAGGGGACGTGTACCAAGCATAGGGGACGTGTGCCACGCATAGGGGACATGTGCCACGAATAGGGGACGTGTGCCACACATAGGGGACGTGTGCCATGCATAGGGGACGTGTGCCATGCATAGGGGACGTGTGCCATGCATAGGGGATGTGTGCCATGCATAATGGATGTGTGCCATTCATAATGGACGTGTGACATGCATAGAGGTTGTGTGCCATGCATAATGGATATGTGCCATGCATAGGGGACGTGTGCCAAGCATAGGGGACATGTGCCACGAATAGGGGACGTGTGCCATGCATAGGGGATGTGTGCCATGCATAGGGGACATGTGCCATGCATAGGGGACGTGTGCCATGCATATTGGATGCGTGCCATGCATAGGAAATGTGTGCCATGCATAGGGGACGTGTGCCATGCATAATGGACGTGTTGCATGCATAATGGATGTGTGCCATGCATAATGGACGTGCGTCATGTATAGGGGTGGTTTGCCATGCATAGTGGACGTGTGCTGTGCATAATGGACGTGTGCCATGCATAATGGATGTGTGCCATGAATAGGGGACGTGTGTCATGCATAGGTAACGTTTGCCATGCATAGGGGACATGTGCAATGCATAGGGGACGTGTGACATGCATAGGGGACGTGTGCCATGCATAGGGGATGTGTGCAACACATAGAGGATGTGTGCCATGCATAGGGGACGTGTGACATGCATAGTGGACGTGTACCATGCATAGGTGGCATGTGCCAGACATAGGGGAAGTGTGCCCTGCATAGGTGACGTGTGCCACTATAGCGCCCAGGCTTTGGGGTCCTCAGGTGTCAGGCGGCAAGGGTTAACTCTTCGGTTTTACGGGGGATGGCAGCCGCACCTGACTCCGTGTCCTGGGGTATCTTTTAAAAACGGGTTTTATATACAGGGGATTATATACAGTTTGTGTCGTGACGCCACCTGCAGTTTCTGGTGAAGTAGCACCAGCGCCACCACAGTTCGCCGGAGGTGGATGAGGTTGCAGCTGAGATGGTGAATTCCTCCGCAGGTAGGACTGGGACTTCCGGGGCAACAATTCTGTGAAAGAATAAGTTCATGCGAAAAAGATGCAGAGTCGGATTCACTTCACTCCGGGTACTTTACTGGAAACTTTAGCAGCATTAGTTACAGTTCTCAGTGCAGTAAGATGTTATAATGACAAGTAGCTAACGGGTGGCTGCAAGCAGTTCCCAGGATGGAACCCTCGGTGTGTGCCTTTTTCTCCCATCTTTTCCTTCCTGCTTCCCAGTAATTTGTATGAAGTCTGATCCCATAAAGCGAATCTGACGTCCTGCTGTCTCTCTCTTCTCGCTCCTGTCGTATTACTCTCTGCTGGCCGACCGCTGAACCATCAAGCAGTGCCTGGTACCCTCTTTTGGTCGCTTATGAGCCTGGGAGTAGTGTACCTATACTCCTCAGGTCTTCGGATTTTCTGTGGTCCCTAGAGGATCCCACAGGTGCGGGCTCTGGTGCCCGGTAAGCTGTTGTGGTTAGACCTTCTTAAGTCCTTTCCTTCCCTAACCGGCTGTCTGCGCCTGGGATCTTTCTCCTGGTCCTTCACTCTTTCTATCTTCCTCCTTCTCCAACTGTTGCAGACCCTCTCTCCCTCTCGCCCAAAAACAGGGAGACTATTCTTGCTCCTACTTTGCCATTCTGCTGAAAGACCTCCTTTCTCCCTCAGGCTCACTGCCTGAACTCTCCTCTAGTTTCCCCTGGAAGTGGTTTTTGTTTCCTCCTGGGTACCTCCCACTGTGTGATCTAGTGTGGGGTGCTGGTCTATGGGTCCCACCCACCATCCTTAAATCTGCTTGCAGCTGGAGCATCTGCACTGCTTTTATGGGTGTAGTACCCCTCTGTGACACCTGCATGGCGGGGTGCCACATATCCCCTTGATTGAATATACTTGTCCGCAAGTATTAGTACCTGTCTACCGGGAAGTGAAAAAACATTTTTATATATTTATCATCAACATTAACCGGTAACTATTTACAATTAAGCAAGTTTAGGTTTTCTTCCCATTGCTGGGAGGCACTTTCTTCAAACGTTTCACACACACACATATATATATATATAAGCATTATTACCTTGGCCCAACGGGACTGGTACTAGCTATGCGGGCCCAGCGGTAATCTCTAGTCCAGCACAGTCCAGTTTGTGTTATCACCGCTGGGCCGCTATTTATTCAGCACACTTTATTCAACAGGGGAAAAGAAGTTCAAATAAAAGTCTTTGAGTCTTCAGTCTAGGAAAACATATGGGGACACACGGTATTCAGGGCTTACAAAAGGGAAAAGTTTAAAAATAAAGACGAATGGTTGCTGGAAAGGTGGGGGCTATATACAGGGCAATGTCTTGCTATGGGAGTCTCTTGCAAATACAATGTCTACAGTTTAACGAGGGTTATCTGGACAATGGGAAATCCGTATAGCAAACCAGCCTAGTGGGCTCACCTCAATACAAGTCTCGCCATGGATGTCCTTTGTGCAAGTACGATTCTACATCTCGCCGGGAGAAAAAGACATCGTCTATTAGTCCAGGTTCCCGTAGGAACACCCAACCGTCCTCCTGGTAGACGGAGACGACTGTTCCTGATCGGCGGAGTTCCAGTGGGAGTGGGGGCTGGGCTCTTGCTTTCTTGCGGAGTCGCCTTGTCGCTTGCTCAAGTTGGTACCAATCCTCTGGTCGCCTTTGCATCGCCACTTGGTCTCTTTCATCCAAAGCTGGCTGGGAACATTGCAGCGACTGGTACTGTGGGGGTGGCAAGCTGCCAGTTGGGACTCGCAGTGTAGCTCGTGTCTCCGCGGATCTCAAGATGGTGGGAACTCCTCGTTGGTGCTGCTGCCATGCAGTCGACTATGCTGCTTCTGGAGTACTTTCCCCCGAGGCTCCCTCCGGTTCCTCGTCGGTGTCATCGTCATCAAACTCCTCCTCAACCTCTACTTCTGGTGCGGTGGGGGATGTCCGAGCTGCCTCCAGCCGGAGACAACTGCTGGCCCGGGACGGTAGTAAAGTCCAGGGCTCAGTTTGAACTCCCGTGTCCCGGGTCTGGACAGGTGGTGCGACGGGTGGTAAAGAGGCGCGGTAATCTTCCACTGCACACTAAGCTACTGCCGCCACCCGCTCTTCGCGGTCCACTCTCCTAGAGGACAGTTCAAAGGTTCTCTCTGAGCTCCACCACCGGCACACCCAAGTCAGGGTTTCCTCCATCTCTTGGCGGAGCCGTCCGAAGGCATCCCGCCAGTAGTCGGCATCCCCCTCCAATGTTAAGAGGGACGCAGCTGCTGGGTCGCCCTGCGCAGCTCGGGTTTGCTCTTCCAGCTGTCGTACAATATCTCTCCACCGGTGTGCCGCCATGATGCCGGGTACAAAGGAGCCTAGTTGTTTCTGTCCTTCTCTTCCGGTTTGTCTTCTTATGGGCGGGCACTCCCTGGGAATTTCCTGTGGGCTGCCCCCCTGATTGATTGATGGCAATCGGGGCGGCCACACTTTTTGGCGCCTCTGTATTGGCCCTCCTTCTTCTAGGGGCTGAGGCACACCCCCGGGCCTGCACATGGTGTTTAGTACATGGCTACGGCGCCATCTTGGGTCCTCCTGCAGAAATGGTGGGAACCCATTTTTGGCACCAAGCAATGGCGAAAAAAGTTTGTTTTAAGTCCAAGATCAAGTTCAAGGCGCACAGTACCCGGTGGTACCAGGCACGGGATCCTGTTCGTGACGCCAGAAAAAGATACACAGTAGCGCCCAGGCTTTGGGGTACTTGGGTGTCAGGCGGCAAAGGTTAGCTCTCCGCTTGTTACGGGGGATGGTGGCCATGCCTGACTCCGTGTCCTGGGGTATCTTTTGAAAAGGGGTTTTATATACAGGGGATTATAAACAGTTTGTGTCGTGACGCCACCTGCAGTTTCTGGTGAAGTAGCACCAGCGCTGCCACAGTCTGCCGGAGGTGGATGGGATTGCGGCCGAGATGGTGAAGTCCTCTGCAGGTAGGACTAGACCTCCGGGGCAGCATAGTGAAGAGGGACAGCTTGGAGTGGAGCTGGGGTTGTATAGGGAGTATTGGAGAAGTCTATGGGGAGTTCTGGGAGTGGAGAAGAAGGATACACACACGCAGGAAAGTCTCTTTTACCTTTTACTGTTGTTAAGCAGGTAAAATGGTCCAGGGCACTGACGGGTGGACAGCTTGCACAGTGGGTCCCCACAGCAAGTGGGTATAAGGCCTTCTCTGCTTTGTAGTGATATCTGAAGCACAGCCTGCTTGCAGCCTGACTTGCCTCCCCTCTCTTCCTGACTGTGGTGTCTTCCTCTCCTCCTGTGTGGTCTCCGGGTTACCTTCTCTGAACACTGCGGCTCTGCCCTGCTGTGTCTGGCTCCCTCTCTTGACCCACATGGGAAACTGGGTATCCGAAGTCTCCACAGTACGACGGGGTTTTCTGTGGTCCTATAGTGTCCCACAGGTGCGGATCCCCAATATCCGGTGCTTCTCCTGGGACGAACTCTCTCAAATTCCTCGCTCCCTTTTCTGTTCTAAGCTCCTTGCCTTCAGTCCCACTTAGGCTTGCGGGACGTAGAAGGGCCACTCTGGGTCACTGGTTCGGGCCTAATCGCAGCACCGACCACCAGGACGTCTTCGCAGCTCTCCTAGCGTCTGCACACTCTGACTAACTCCGCCCCCAGGCGCTGTATTTATAAGGGATCTTGCATAGGGGACATGTGCCATGCATATGGGACGTGTGCCACGCATAGGGGGCGTGTGCCTTGCCTAGGGGACGTGTGCCATGCATAGGGGACGTGTGCCATGCATAATGGACATGTGCCATGCATAGGGGACGTGTGCCATGCATAATGGATGTGTGCCATGCATAATGGCGTGTGCTATGCATAGGGGACGTGTGCCATGCATAATGGACGTGTGCCATGCATAATGGACGTGTGCCATGCATAGGGGACGTGTGCCATGCATAGGGGACGTGTGCCATGCATAGGGGACGTGTACCATGCATAGGGGACGTTCAGGTCCAGTTTTAGGCGAAGTGAGGACCTGGGCAAAAGGTTAAAGTCGGCCCTAAATGCTCACATATTGCACCGTCACTCTCAGACATTTGGTTTACATGTACAATCACTGAATTCAGACTGGTGAATGAGTGCGATTTATAATATTCAAATCATTCAGCGCTTGTTTATCATCCAGCCTTTTTACACAGGATGATGAAGAATGATGGGTGCAGAGCAATCACCGGAAGAGCAATCTGTCCTCTACAGTATCATGTTATCGGCAGCACTTCTGCAGTTTGCAGCGGGCGATGTGCTGTCGAGAGCAAGGATTTTTGTTCCTCCATAAACATCCAATCACCCGATGATGAGCAGCATTTGGCTCGTTTGTTGGGCGATTGCCAACACGTTTATGCTTAGGAACTCTCAGGTGGGATTTATAAATGTAGATGTTACATACACATGTTGCGCCCCAGGGCATGGGGTACTCGGGTATCAGGCGGCAAAAGGGTTAATCGTGTCACGGGGAATGGTGGCCTGATCCCGTATCCTCGGGGCAATGCTCTTGAAAAGGGGGATTATTTACAAGGATTATGTACAAGTTTGTCGTGATGCCACCTGCAGTACCTGGTGATGTTCATCAGCACCGCTACAGTCCTCCGGAGGTCAGTGGTATTGTGGCAGTGATGGTGTACTCCTCTGCAGGCAGGACTAGGACCTCCGGGGCAGCGTGGTGAGGGTGAGCAGGGTGTAGTGGAGCTGAGTTTGTAGAGGGAGAGTAAGAACAGTTTATAGAGGGGCACGGTGAGTGAAGAAGAAGGATGCACGCACACAGAAGAGGTCTCTTTTACCTTTTTACTGGTGTTAGGCAGGTAAATGTTCCAGGGCACTGACGGGTGACCGGGCTGCACAGTGGTTTCCCACAGCAAGTGGGTATAAGGCCTCCTCTGATTGTGAAGTTGTTGAAGCACAGTCTGCTGTAGCCTTACTTGCCTCCTCTCTCTCCCTTTGTCTGTCTCTCTCTCTCCTCCTGTACGGTCTCCGGGATGACCCTCTCTGGACACTGCAGCAACCTGCTGTTCCTGGCTCCCTCTCCTGACCCTCCTGGGAGACTGGGTAGCTGGAGCTTCCTCTGTGCAACAGGGTTTTTTGTGGGCCTATAGTTCCCCCACAGGTGCGGATCCCCAATATCCGGCTTTCTCCTGGAACAAACTCTCGCCCGAGATACTTGTTCCTTGCTTCTATTCCTGCTCTGAGCTCCCTGCCTTCAGTCCCACTTAGGCTGTGGGACGCTGAAGGGCCACTCCGGGTAACTGGATTGGGCCTGTGCGCAGCACCGAACACCAGGACTTCCTTGCAGCTCTTCTAGCATCTGCACATACTCTGACTAGCTCCTCCCCATCAACAGCATTTATAGGGGATCTTGCCTAAGGGCAGCAAGTTGGGCTCCAACAAAAATGTATTAACTAAGTACCCTGTCTTTTATACAGTTTTTCACTAGCACTTGCTTTTTATTATTATTTTTTATAGCAGAGTACTGCCACACGTTTGTTATACTGTTTTTTTCTGTGGTCTAGATATTGGGTGAGTGAACGTAGTCTTACACACCCGTTCACATTGTGCCCTGGCTCAGGTGCAGTTTTTTCATTATTCAGTATTTTAGCAAGGCAGGGAGTGCCCCACCCCCTCTCATTCTGAGCCAGGCACATAAGCCGTCTGCTACACTGTGTCCATATTGGACTCTGGCCTATCTTCACCCTGCGTCCATGAGGTATATTATACGGGATCAGGTTTTAAATTAGTTTAGATAGGACCATTCTGATATGGGTCACCTTGAAGAGGTAGAACGGAGTACTGCCACACGTTTGTTATACTGTTTTTTTCTGTGGTCTAGATATTGGGTGGAGTGAACGTAGTCTTACACACCCGTTTACATTGTGCCCTGTTTTCTCAGGCTTTTTAAGTTTGTGGCTACATGAGTCCATTAACCATAGTCCATTTGAGTTTGTGAAAGTTCAAAAAGGGAAAGGTTCAGTTCCATAAGAGTCTATACAGTAAAGTCTCTGTACGCTCCGCGTAATAAAGGGACGAAGTCTTTTAAAGTCCACGATTTTAACAAACAGGGGTCCCTATGGGTGTCTCGGCTTAGGAGACCTGGTACCTCCCTCCCCCAGGCACTTTCTGTTCCTAACTTAATGTGCTTGGGACTGGGCCCAGTTCCTGCACCCTTCTGTACACTACTATTTACACACTTTTGTACAGTTCATTTTTTCACTGGGGATGATACGGGGTTGTTCTGGCAAAACTCTTGAAAGAATTCTGCTTCAAATACTGGTCCTTGATCTGTTAGAATATATTCTGGATATCCCAATGGTCTGCAGAAGACTTTTTGAAGGTTCTGGCAGCAGTTGCAGCTGTCAAGTCCTTTACAGGGGCAACCATCTTGAATAATGGTCTACCATGGTCAATGCATAGGTATAGCCGGATAAACTTGGAGTCAATTTTACATGGTCCAAGGAGACTAATTCCAAAGGCTGTTTGGTTACAATGGGGTGAAGTGGAACTTTCTGGCTCTGTACATCTCTTCTTCTCAAATTACAGGCTTGACAATCCTTTGCACCATTTTTCTATGGATGACCGCATACCGAGCCAAAAGAATCTATCCTTCAGTAACACTTCGAGTTTTTTCCACCCGAAATGACCTGTTTGGTTGTGGTAGGCAATTAAGACTACGGGGACCTCTGATCTTGGCACGATGATCTGCCACGCCATCTCATGGGTTATTGGATCTATATACCGCCGGCACAATTTATCTTGATATTGGAACAGTTTACCTCGCTCATTCCACAGATGTTTGGCATCAGACGGAGAATTTACAGGCAGCTTCGCGGACTCTTGTGCTATCAGTTGTTTAATTAGACCGACAGCCGGGTCTTGGTCCTGCGCCTTTTTCCAGTCGAAGTGGGATAACGGGTTCACTGCCCCTGTGGAGAGATTTTGACGGGTCTGCTGGTATTGGGTTACTCTTTCATGATGGAAGGCAGTTAACTCCACTTCTTCCAGCTCGGCTTCATCTACACCCTCTTCTGATAAGTGAGGCGTCTTGGATAGAGCATCCACATTCCCTTTCTGGTGCCCAGCCCGGTACTTGATAGTGAATTGGTAGTTGGAGACTCTGGCCATGCATCTCTGCTCCATGGCTCCCAACTTCGAAGTTCCCAGGTGGTTGAGCGGATTGTTATCCGTGTAGACGGTCAATTTACTAGAGGCTAGATAGTGTTTGAACCTCTCTGTGACGGCCCAGACCAAGGCCAGGAATTCCAGCTTGCCATCTTGCTTTTGGGAAAGGACGGCTCCGAGTCCCACATTGCTGGCATCTGTATACAACAAGAATGGCAGGTTGTAATCCGGGTAAGCTAGGATTTCTTCTCCTGTCAGGGCGTCTTTCATCGTCTGGAACGCTTCTTTTTGTTCCTTGCCCCATCTCCACGGAGAATCTTTCGACTTGCCCTTCATGAGTTGGCCTACTAGGAGGTCTTGTAGAGGAGCAGCCTTCTTGGTGTACTCCTTGATGAACCTTCGGTAGTAGCCCACCAAACCCAGGAATTGACGTACCTCCTTGATGGTTTTGGGTTCTGCCAATTCTCTGATTGCTGTCACCTTAGTCTGGATCAGGGGCCACGCCTTCAGCACTTATTATGTGTCCCAGGTACTGTACTCTTGGCTTCAACAGGTGGCATTTGGATGGTTTTAACTTCATCCCGTATTTGGCCAGAGCTTCACACACCTCTCCTAGATGGGCGACATGTTTCTCGTAGGTCTTGGAGTACACGATCACATCATCCAGGTAGAGCAGTACCGTCTTGAAGTTCTTATGCCCCAGGCAACTCTCCATTAACCACTGGAAGGTTCCGGGTGCATTACATAGTCCGTAGGGCATGCTGTTGAACTCACATAGGCCCATAGGTTTTGCAAATGCCGTCTTTTCTCTGTCTTCTTCGGCTACGGACACCTGCCAATACCCACTAGTGAAATCTAAGGTGGAGAAGTAGTTGGCAGACTTCAACGCAGCTAGAGACTCCTCTATACGTGGTAACGGGTAAGCATCTTTGTGTGTTATGCGGTTTATTTCCCTATAGTCTACACACATCCTATACTGCCATCCTTTTTCCTGACTAGGACTAATGGAGCTGCCCAGGGACTACAGCTATCTCGTATGACCCCTGCGTCTTTCATGTCCTGTAACATCTCCTTGGCTTTTTGATAATGTGCAGGTGGAATAGGCCTGTACTGCTCCTTGATTGGTGGATGTGTACCTGTGGGGATGTGATGTTGTACCCTTTTTATCCTACCAAAATCAAGTAGATGCTTACTAAAAACTTGTTCAAATTCTTGAATTACCCGGTACACATCTTGCTTCTCATACACAGGAGTGGTGTCAGTTCCGACATGGAGCTGCTGGCACCAGTCCTCCAGTGGCCCGATGGTTTGATCAGGTTTTGCCCCTTTTTCACGGTGTTCGGGTTGCACTGTTTGGATCTCGTTGTTGCTGACTGTGTATAATTTAGCAACGGTGGTATACCTGGGTAATTTAATCTCTTCACTGACACAATTTAAGATGTGGAACAATACAGAAATGGTGGTATTTAGAATATGAGCGCTACACAAGATCACTGCACTGATCAGTATTACCCTTTAGGTCTTTATTGAATATTAACAAATGTGAGTCCTCGCCACAACATGTTTCGACGCTAATGTGTCTTCCTCAAGTGGATCCTTGTGTAGCGCTCATATTCTAAATACCTCCATTTCTGTATTGTTCCTCATCCTATCCTCCCGGTTGGGAGTGTGGTGGAAGAGAGCAGCTCTGCACACAAGGACCTGGCTGGCATAATAGACACGTGATTGATCACGGGACCCGGAGAAGCGAGTTGGAGCTGCACAATCATTTTGGAACCAGGAACCGGCGATCAAAGGTCTCGGATCTCTTCCTCACCACTGAGCCTACAATCTGGTTGTGCAGATACGGCACAACCAGACAAGGTGAGTGAGGAATCAATATAATGGAGAATGTAATCTGCCTTTAGCAAACAGTGTGGCGCAACCGAAAAATTTTTGTTTTACAATTTAAGATGTGAACAGGTACTCTCCCATTGTGTACATCGACCACCCCCATGGCTGTCAACATTGTAGGTCTGTGCTCTGTGCTAATGGACTCCACTAATGCTTGATAGCCCTGCCCTCTCAGACCTATAGCTGCACGACACCAAATCATCATTTCACTCATTGGGGGTATCACAATAGGCAACGGGTCTGTCACCCGTGCTGTACCAATGTCACCACCTGTAATTGTTATCTGTTGCTGGTGCAGGATGGCTCTGATCTCACGCTGGAGAACCTTCCTCTGACCAGGTCTAACAGTGTCTGCGATCTGTTGAAGCAAAGACAAAACTTCCTCCATGCAATTGCTAACAACATTAGTACCCAGCATGATATAAGGATCATTTGCAGTACTGGCTTCTGCTACTACCAGGACCCCTTGGTTCTGTAATTCCACCCTCCCCACCTTTATGGGCACTTCTCTAACCCCCATCACAGTAATTGGTTCACCATTAGCTGCATGAAGAAAAAGGTCTATTTCAGGCTGTTTCAGTTTTGCATCAGCCCAATACTTTTTATAAAGGATATAGGGGATGGTGGTCACCTGTGACCCGGTGTCCAGTAGAATAGGCGTCAGGACGCCATCCAGTACAATGGACAGAAACAGCCTTTGTCCGATGAAGGTCTTGCACCAGGTGGCTGGGCCCTGTTGATCTAGTCCTGAGGTTTGGCCTCGGCCCCCAGGAACTGCCCGTTTAAAGGACAGCGCCTGGCGAGGTGATCGGTGCGGTTACAGCGGCGACAGATGGGCTCCCCAGTGGAGCTGTAATGGTTGGTGGGGCCTCCTCTGTTTGCTGCAGCTTGCCTCCCTCGCATCCAGGGGACGTCTTCCGGGCTGTTGGCAAGTTGAATCAGCGCCTGAGGTTTGGCTGGGGGTCTTGGTGTTGGCTGCTGGCTCTGCTGTAACTGCATAGCGTCCATCAGTTTGGAGATGTTTTTGTTTATCTCCCGTATCTCAGCACGCATCTCAGCCCGCAGAGAATCATATTTGTCAGGTATATATTTGCGCAGATTGTTTATTGTGCATGGCTGCAGACACGGGTACTGATTTTGGAGTAGCCTGCACCTCACTGTTGCACCACCGTTTAATTGCAGCTTCAAGGAGCTCTACCGGCTTTAACCCTTTGATGGCCATTTCTTTCACGGTGTTAAAGTCAGCATCTGAGTTGCTCAATGACCACCAGCGTACATTTTTACTGTCCTCAGGGGATAGCAGGCCCCGTGTGAACTGTTCAATGAGGAGCTTGTTCTCATCCTGTGCACTGGCAGGGCTGACATGCATAAGGACGCGCAGTGCTTCTTCCAGACGCCAGGCATAAGCTCTTATGTCATCGCCCGGCCTCTGGTAGCAGTGATGGAAGCGCATGCGTATATCAGCCTCATTGCACTCCTCAAAGGTAGCTCTCAGTATATTGAATATAGCGGGGGCTGATCTGCGCTCAGCAGCAGACCAGGATGCACTTTTTTTCTCTGCTGTGTCAGATAACTGTCCAAGTACCACAGCAGCGCGTTGTTGGTCAGTCATTGCATACATATCCAGGACTCCATTGATCTCTCGCCTGAACTCGTCCAGTGTATCAGGGCGGCCATCATACTGGGGCAACCACTTGGCCCCTGGGTGTATGGGAATGACATGGGCATCATCGGGGGCGACTGTACCCGGAGCGCCGGAGGTGCTGGCAGTGCTACCGGAGGCAGCCATTGAGTGTCCGATGTAATTCTGAGGATCAGCGTACACAGCGTCATCGTCGCTGGAGGAGGCCAACATGTTGGAGGCCCACCTAGTCAATTACAGCCAGCCGTTGAAGGGTTAAACAGCTCGGGAGTTTCCAGACTGCTGCGCTCGGGAATGCTCGGCTGAGCGAGGGGCGGGTTTCAGTTTCGCGATGTGCGGCTGGCACACCCCCTTTCTTCCCGCTCTTAGGTGCAGTAATGGTGGTGGAGTTTAAACAGCCACTCAATACAGTCAATAAACAGCACACAGCACCCGGGCACGGGATCCTGTTTGTGAAGCCAGAAAGAGGCTGTTGCGCCCCAGGGTGTGGGGTACTCGGGTATCAGGCGGCAGAAAGGGGTTAACTTTGTCACGGGGAATGGCGGTTGCGCCTGATCCCGTATCCTGGGGGCGATGCTCTTGAAAAGGGGAATTATTTACAAGGATTATGTACAAGTTTGTCGTGACACCACTTGCAGCACCTGGTGATGTTCACCAGCGCCGCTACAGTCCTCCAGAGGTTGGTGGTATTATGGCAGTGATGGTGTAGTCCTCCGCAGGCAGGACTGGGACCTCCGGGGCAGCGTGGTGAGGGTGAGCAGGTTGTAGTGGAGCTGAGTTTGTAGAGGGAGAGTAAGAACAGTCTATAGAGGGGCACGGTGAGTGAAGAAGAAGGATGCATGCACACAGAAGAAGTCTCTTTTACCTTTTTACTGGTGTTAGGCAGGTAAACGTTCCAGGGCACTGACGGGTGACCGGGCTGCACAGTGGGTTCCCACAGCAAGTGAGTATAAAACCTCCTCTGACTGTGAATTTTTGAAGCACAGTCTGCTGTAGCCTGACTTGCCTCCACTATCTCCCTTTGTCTGTCTCTCTCCTCCTGTGCGGTCTCTGGGTTGACCCTCTCTGGGCACTGCAGCAACCTGCTGTTCCTGGCTGTGGGACGCTGAAGGGCCACTCCGGTCACTGGCTCGGGCCTGTAAGCAGCACCGAACTCCAGGACTTCTTTGCAGCTCTTCTAGCGTCTGCATACACTCTGACTAGCTCCTCCCCAGCAGCAGTATATATAGGGGACCTTGCCTAAGGGCAGCAAGTTGGGCTCCCCTTAATGTGCCGGGGTGGAAGGTGTTGTTCGTAGTAGGTACCTGCTGTGGAAACCCAGCTGTGCATTAGAGAAGTCTGTGGTTACCTGCGTGAGCAGGGCGACACACATGTCGGGCCCCTCAGGACAGGGGTACTCGGTACCGGACCGGATAGTGCCGGGGAAGTCACGGGTGGCTTGGTCCGGACCGTGTCCCGGGCTCGGCAATAAAAGGGGATTATTTACAGGGGAAATGTCAGTCGTGACGCCACCCACTATATGCGGCCAGTAAGGGGGCCGCCGCTGCTGCAGAACCTCCGGGGATGATGTAGTAGCAGCATAGGTGGTATAGTTCCTGTGGGTAGAACTGTATTCCCCGGGGCAGTGATGGTATAGTCTATAAGGGGTATAGATGGTGGAGACGGGGTTAAAGGACACACACTCACGTTTGGTAGACACTGGTGCACTTCTCCTTCTCTCCTGGTGATGCAGAGCTGACAGGCTTGTAGCAGGAGGGAGCTCTCTGTGCGGAATGTAAGGCAAAGGTCGCAATCAATACACAGACTCACAGTGTTGCTGTTTTCCAAAGCTTTACTGCTGATGTTATTGCAGATTATAATCCACGGAGTTTGTAATGGGGCTGAGCTCTCTTCCCACCCTGTCCGGGGTCGTCAGCTTCCTCGTGCTGCACTGTGTGTGTGTCCTGGCTGCTGCTATTAGCTGAGCTGCTGGGACTTCTCACGTCTCTCTCTCTCTGTGTTCTGCTGGTACCACTTGGCTAGGCAACTTGAGTCCTCTGTGTTGTGCTGACCCCTCCGTGTTGCTTTGCACTGGTACTAGGGGCATATAGAGATCCCACTGTTCCTGGATTCACTGTGCTGTGGGTGCCAGACACAGTACCGGATCCGGTGTCCGTTCTGTGCGTC
This sequence comes from Allobates femoralis, assembly GCA_033576535.1. Taxonomy (NCBI): domain Eukaryota; kingdom Metazoa; phylum Chordata; class Amphibia; order Anura; family Aromobatidae; genus Allobates; species Allobates femoralis. Next base: position 161,931,223 of record JARQOC010000003.1, read on the forward strand.
CTTCTGGGGTGAGTGAAGGTATCACTCCAGCTCCCAGACGTGTTCCTTAGTCTGTCGTTCTCCTGTTCCTCTGACCCTCACAAGGTCTGCACTAAGTTCTGCACTAACTCGTGCTCTTCACAGCCCTGCTCCGAGCTGAACTGAGCTCTCCCTCATGAGCAAGAGTATTTAAGGGAGCAGGTTGTGCTCCCCCTCCTGGCCCAGAGATGCTAGTGTTTGTCAGTGTGTAGTGGGGAGAGAACCTATGTGATGTTATTGTGGCACATTAACCCATGGGGTGCCACATTCCCCCTTAGTTAAATACAGTACTCCGGGACTGTGGAAAAACAAGTAAACAACAATTAAACACAATTAATATTTACATAGACTTAAAATGAAAAAGTACAAAAATCACTAAAATGTGAATAGAGTCCAAAAAGTCAAAAAGCAGTCTTTCCGGGGGTTTAGTCTATTGCCTCCAGTCTGATAAGTATATTCACAAAAGAGAGTTCTTACCAGAGTTCTTACCACAACCAGTCCGTGGTATATATGGTCCATAGGCAAATAAGAAAAGTTCAAAGTTCATACAGGATAGTCTCTGTAGGTACTGGGCTTTTTAACGTTGCATTAACTATCTATATTGTTCACTGAATTCAATTTATATTCAAACAACATATTTACATTATACATTTAATTCTGCATTTTACTCTTTGTACCTAGCTGGTAACTGACCTTGTGTACTACGCTCTGATCTGCGCAATGTTGGTGGAGTTAATCTGATAGTGTGAGTAGACGTGTACCTATTTGGGGTGTTTGGTGTTATGGCAGATGGAGGTCTGACTGCAGGACTGGCAAGTTCACTGGGACCAGGAATTTGTTCTTCCTCTTCGGATTCTACTTCCAGTTCTTCAAGTCTTAGGTCTTCTTTTGGTAACACGGGTTCTGGTAACACAGGTTCTGGTAACACGGGTTCTGGTAACACTGGTTCTGGTAACACGGGTTCTGGTAACACGGGTTCTGGTTTTGGTTCCACCATTGGAGGGAATGCAATCATGGGTACGACAACTGCTCCATTGTAATTTGGCCATGTTTTAGGAAAATCTCCTAGTACCGTGTGGAATACTTCTTTTTCTTTCTCTTGGATAGGTTGGACCTGTACGGGTTCTATGACTTCAGGTGTCTTCAGGGTTTCAGGACACAATTTTAGCTGATCACGAGATACGACTTGTGAAGTTGTTTCTTCATCTTTGCTTATCAAACAGGTTTTAACATTGTCTAGGTGAGATGGTAAGACTGTGTATGGGACGGTTTCCCACTGATTATCCAGTTTGTTTGAGCGTCTCTTTCTCTTGAGAACTTGATCACCTTCTTTTAATGGCATTGCTTGAGCATTCTTGTTAAAGGTCTTCTCTTGTCTTGCTCTTGCTTGCTGTAGGTTTCTTTCTACACATTCTTGCACTTGTTGATACTGTTTCTGACGTTTGGTATCCCAATCTGTTTCTTCTACTTCTGTATCTGGTTTTTCAATTCCCATTTCTAGATCAATTGGTAGCTTACCGGGTCTTGCACGCATAAGGTATGCTGGAGTGCAGTTTGTAGAACTCACGGGGACATGGTTGTATAAGTCTACCAAATCAGGTAATTTATCTGGCCACTGATTTCTTTCTGACTCTGGTAAGGTCTTTAACAGTTCAATTACGATATGATTCATTTTCTCGCATAGGCCATTTGTTTGGGGATGATACGTTGTTGTGTGGATTTTCTTACAACCATACATATTTCAGAATTCCTTGAATAATTCTGATTCAAAAGCTGGACCTTGGTCTGCAAGGACTTGTTCTGGGTAACCATGCGGTCTACAAAAATGGTCTGGAATGCTTCTGCTGCCGTCTTCGCTGTCAAGTCTTTGACGGGTACCACCACTAAGAAGCGTGAGTAATGGTCCACGATGGTTAAGGCATAGACATAACCTGACCGGCTTGGTGACAACTTGACGTGGTCTAACGCGACTAGCTCAAGTGGCTGCTTGGTTACTATTGGCTGAAGTGGAGCTTTCTGTGGATCTTTCCTTCTGAGGTTGCATGCTGCACATGCTCTACACCAACGTTCAATTGATCTTCTCATGCCAACCCAATAAAATCTTTCTCTCAGGATTGCTTCTAACTTCTTCCATCCGAAATGACCTGCACTGTCATGGTACGCTCTTAAGACCATTTGGATGTCTTGCTTGGGCACGATTATCTGCCAGACCAGTTCATGTGTCTTGGGATTAGTGAACCTTCTGCAGAGCTTCCCCTGATTCAGGAACAACTTGCCTCTTTCCTTCCAGAGCTGTATAGTCTAAGCTGGGGCATTCTGATCCAGGTATGCACCTTGTCGCGTAAGCAGTTCTTTCACTAGCTTCACAGCTGGATCAGTATCTTGGGTGTCAGCCCATCCGTAGTGTCTTAAAGGGTTGAGGTTTACTTCCTGCTCTCTTTGATAGATGCCGGGTTGATAATCTTCTACCTTTGAAAGGCCGGTAGTTCAATCTCTTCCAACTCTTCCGGTTCCTCTTCCACGTCTCTCAGGTGCGGCATCCGGGATAAGGCATCTGCGTTCCCATTCTTGCGGCCTGCCCGATATTTGATGACAAAGTTGTAATTAGATAGCCGGGCTATCCATCGCTGCTCCAAAGCTCCTAATTTCGCTGTATCCAGGTGAGTCAACGGGTTGTTATCCGTGTAGATGGTGAATTCTGCACCTGCCAGATAATGTTTAAAATGTTCAGTCACAGCCCAAACTACTGCCAGTAGCTCTAACTTGAAGGAGCTGTAGTTCTCGGGATTTCTTTTTGTAGGCCGGAGCTTCCTACTTGCAAAGGCAATAACTCTTTCTTTGCCTCCTTGCATCTGTGATAATACTGCTCCCAGTCCAACGTTGCTGGCATCCATGTATAGAATGAAGGGATGATGGTAATCAGGGTATGCCAGGATCTCTTCTCCCGTCAGTGCACTTTTCAGCTTGTTGAAGGAATCTTCCTTCTCTTCACTCCACTGGAACGGAGGATTACGGGATGACTTTCTTGACTGTGCTACCAGGATGCCTTGTAGGGGAGCTGCTAGCTTCGTGAATCCTCTGATAAATCTTCTATAATAGCCTACCAGGCCCAGGAATTGCCTCACTTCTTCCACGTTCGTAGGTCTTGGCCAATCCCTTATCACGGTGACTTTATCAGGATCCGGTGCTACTCCCTCTGAACTCACGACGTGTCCCAGGTACTGTACCTTTGGTTTTAGAAGGTGACACTTGGATGGCTTGATCTTCATGCCATATTTCGATAAAGCTTCGAACACTTCTGCCAGGTCTTGTAGATGTTGCTCATACGTCTTCGAGTAGACTATGACGTCATCTAGGTACAGGAGGACAGTTTCAAAGTTCTTGTGCCCGAGGCAGCTCTCCATCAGACGTTGGAAGGTCCCGGGTGCGTTGCAGAGTCCGAACGGCATACAATTAAACTCACAGAGGCCCATCGGCGTGGTAAACGCGGTCTTCTCCTTGTCGGCCTCGGCCACAGGAACCTGCCAGTACCCACTAGTCTGATCAAGGGTGGAAAAGTAGTTAGCAGATTTTAATGCAGCTAATGACTCCTCAATCCTAGGTAATGGGTATGCGTCCTTATGTGTGATGTGATTAATCTGCCGGTAATCTACGCACATTCTCATGGTCCCATCCTTCTTTTTAACTAACACTAGAGGTGCTGCCCAGGGGCTACAACTGTCTCTTATTACCCCTGCAGATTTCATTTCTCTGAGCATGTCTTTGGTGGTTTGGTAGTGAGCTGGTGGTAATGGTCTATACCTCTCTTTTATAGGTTGATGGTTACCTGTGGGTATAGTGTGCTCTACCCCTTTAATCTGCCCAAAGTCTAACGGGTGTTTACTGAATATTTGTTCATATTCCTTCACTACCCGGTATACTCCATGCTTGTGACGGGGAGGTGTAGAACTGGTACCTACATGCAACTTTTGGCACCAATCCTCCAGCTTCTCTCCTGAGCCATTGTCATCCGCCTGACTTGACGGGTTCAAGGGCTCGACGGCTGTGATGTTGTTGTTATCAACCGTGTATAACTTACCATGGTAGCATACTTTGGTAACGTGATCTCATCATCTCCGCAGTTTAATAGGCGTAATGGCACTCTTCCCCTGTGTACGTCAACTACTCCTCTAGCAGTGAGTATGGTCGGTCTACTGTCTGAGTACATGGGTTCTACCAGGGCCTGATAGTCTCGCCCTTTGATGCCTATTGCGGCTCTACACCATACCAACATTTCAGTTTTGGGAGGAATTACAATGGGTATTGAGATCACTTACTCGTACACTGCCGATCTCACCTCCGGAGATTTCTACCTGCTCTTCAACATCAGGGCTTTGATCTCTTTGTGCAGAAGCCTCTGTTGTCCAGTTCCGGCAGTCTCGGTGATTTGCTGCAAAACACTTAACACTTCGGAAAAACATTTCTCAATTACATTCATTCCTATCAGCATCACGGGTTCACGTTCTCGCCGGTTAACATCTATGATTATAATACCCTGGTTCTGCAATTCTGCCTTCCCAACCTGAATATTCATCTCTCTAAATCCAACCTTTGGTATTACCTGTCCATTATTAGCAAATACATCAAAATTAAAGTCATTTGGCGCACTAGTAATGTCTGAATCAGCCCAGTACCTATTATATAGAACATGTGGGATGGATGTTATTTGGGATCCGGTATCCAGCAAGGCACTAAAGGGGATGCCATCCAACACAATAGGGATCACCGGCTTTCCTCCCACGAAT